>JAYEVD010000631.1:0-67817 GCA_036346405.1 Phyllostachys edulis
AATCCCACTCGAGGCAAAGGTAAGCGCCCGATCGGAAAAATGATAAACCTAGGTGGTGTCCTTTCCATAAAAGGAAGGACATGACCTTCATAATCGCCGTCTTTCAGCGAAAACTTGAAGACTACTACAACGACAAGGACCACTTCCCACTCTCGAGTAGGTAGGGCAAGCGAGTGGTCATAAGACTTCGGATGACGAGGAGGAGATGCTGTTCGGGATCCGCAACACACCGTCGAGCACATCTATGGAGGATCATCGGCATATGAATCAAAGCGCGACTAAAGTCTGCCGAGCGTGAGGTAAACTCCATAGATCCTCCTCTTGTCAATAAATTATCAAGTGGTCGAAGTTACCATCTCCTTTGAGAAGGGTGGTCGCTCGACATTTCGACTCGACAGTCGGTATCCGATCGTGGTCGAACCCACCATCAACAATTGTCCGTCAATCGAAGTTTTGGTTGATAGTGGCAGCTCGTTAAATATTTTATTTACGAAAGTGCCCACGGACGAAATGCAAGTACCCAGACTAAGGTAAGACCGATGCGATACTCTTTCCATGGAATCGTCAGGGATCTTCGCCAAACCAATTGGCCAAGTTTCTCTTCCTTTAACATTTGGTTCACCAAGTAATTTCGTGACGTAGAAAATCTCCTTTGATGTGGTCGATTTCGATCGGCATATAACGCCATACTCGGACGACCAACTTTGGCAAAATTCCTAATGGCTACTCATTATGGATATCAATGTATCAAGATGCTGTGTCCCAAAGGAGTAATCACAATTCATTGTGACAAGAAGATGGCGCATACCAATGACGAAGCCGATCCCTTGAGATGGTTGGACAAATACCATTCGAGAAGAAAGTCGACCGACTAGCAAGTCGAGCCTAAAGTCTGCACCAAAGCCGAACGACAAGGTCAAAGAGGTTCCTCCGACGCAGGGAGCCCTCGAAGCTTCGTCAGATTAGGGAAACTTCCGACCCCAAATAGGAAGGCGCCCTCATCGCCTTCCTCCGAGCTAACGCAGATGTCTTGGCGTGGCAAGCATCCGACATGCCCGAGTCCCTGTGGAGGTGATCGAGACGAGGCTAGCTTTACGCCCGACAAAGTACCAGTAAAACAAAAATTACGAGATTTGCCCCGATCGACGAGATGCTATTAAATCGCAATTGATAAGCTACTTAAGCAAAGCTTTATAAGAGAGGTCAACCACCGCAGTGGTTGGCTAATCTGTAATGGTTAGAAAGTCAAACGGCAAATGTCGATGTGCGTGACTTTCTCGATCTTAATAAAGCTTGTCCAAAAGACGATTTTCCTTTACCTCGTGACGATCGCTTGGTTGATTCTACTGCGAGGTTGTGAAATGTTAAGTTTTTAGATGCATATTCTAGATACCACCGGATCAATATGTGTCTAGAGCGATGAAGAAAAGACCGCATTTATTACACCATTTGGTATATTTTGCTATGTCAAAATGCCATTTGGTCTAAAAAATGCCGCTTCTATTCAACGCTTGATGCAAGCAACTTTTTCATCTCAATTAGGCGAAATCTAGAGGCCTATGTTGATGATCTAGTTGTTAAAAGCATCAAGAGACTTAATCATATTCTTGACCTACAAGAAACATTCGACAACCTCGAAAAAAATCGCTAAAACTCAATCACGAGAAGTGTGTGTTCGAATCTCTCCAGAAAATTGCTTGGATTCTTAGTATCTATACGAGGAATCAAGCAAATCCGAAAAGATAAAGGCTATTCTCCAAATCGCCCTCAACCACAAGGAAAGAAGTCCAGAAACTCACGGGGTGCATGGCGGCTTTAAGTCGTTTCATCGCACGACTAGGAGAAAAGGGACTGCCTTTTTTTAAACTTCTTAAGAAACACGAAGGTTTTAAGTAGTCGAAAGAGGCAAATGATGCCTTTGAGGATGTCAAGAGGTACCTTACGAGTGCTCCTATTCTGGTCTCTCCGAGACCAGAAGAAACACTCTTAATTTACCTAGTGCCACGCCACAGCGATGGAAGCGATACTAGTCGTAGAACGTGAAAGCGCATAACGACGGTTTACTACGTAAGTGAAATTTTACATGGGCCTAAGGAGCGTTACCTCGGGTCCAAAAGCTTCTATATGCCCTCCTCATGTCTTCGAGGAAATGCGGCATTATTTTGGTAAGACAAAATAATTGTGTCGCCCGAGTTTCCCTTGGGAGCGATCCTCGCATTAGGGAAGCAATGGGACGCATGGCAAAATGGTTAGTCGAACTTGGGGAGTTTGACATCCATTTCGTGTCCCGAACGGCCGTTAAATCAGATCTTGGCGAGACTTTGTCGCCGAATGGACAAATCCTGAACTCGCTCGGGATCCCGATCTGATTCCCATGACCAAGGGACGATGTACTTTGACGGGTCGCTTACTTTAAGTGGCTCGAAATTTGAGGTGGTCTGGTATCTCTACTGGAGAGACCTTAAAGTATGCCATACAATTAAACTTTCGTGCCACTAACAACGTGGCGTATCTGAAGGTTTGCTAGGCGGCATAGGAGTAGCGAAGCGCTCGATTCGCCGACTACTCGTGAGAGGAGACTCTCAACTAGTCGTGAATCAAGTCGGAAAAGAGTACCGGTTTCTAACCCGACAATGTCTCGATGACTTATCGGAAGTGCGTAAGCTAGAAAAGCATTTTTAGGTTTCGAGGCACAATTCATCCCTCGAAGGATAATTTCTCGCACCGCCTTGCTCGAATAGCTTCTTCGGTCTAAAGTACCAAAAGGAGTCTTCTTGAACAACTCGAAGCCGTCTCCGTCGATTTAACCGAGACACCTCCTATTGAGGCATGCCTCTCTAGAATACGAGGATACATGGATGGCACCCATCTATGAATATCTTCGTAAGGGTTTCAGACCAAGACGATCTCGAGGCAGATCGCTTATCCCGAAAAGCCAAAATGTGTACTTTGGTTGAAGGAGTCCTCTATAAACGAGGTACTCAAGGGGTGCTCATGCGATGCATTCCGCAGAGCGAAGGATTAACACTCCTTCACTACCTATATGGTGGCATCTGTGGAAATCATGCTTCCTACAGAACGCTAGTCGGTAAGGCCTTTCGACAAGGTTTTTCTTGTTACTTGACCCTTTACGATGCTAAAGAGTTGGTTAAAAAGTGTGTCTAGTGCCAGTTTCATAGCAGGCAAATACACCAACCAGCTCAGGCATTACAAACAATACCTCTATCTTGGCCTTTTTGCACTGGGGTCTCGATATCCTAGGACCGCTCCCCAAAGCTCCAGAGGTTTCGAGTTCCTTTTGTGGCTATTGATACGCTCACAAAATGGATTGAAGTCGAACTTTGGATCGATAACAATGGAAGCGGCAAAACGGTTTATGATGAGATGCGAATTACTCGATTTGGAGTGCCGAGTCTAATAATTACGAGATAATGGTAAGCAATTTTTGAGCGCAAAATTTCAGGAATTTTGTGACGAGTTGGGTACCAAGTTGTGTTATGCTTCTGTGGCCCATCCCCAAAGTAATGGGGCAGTCGAACGTGCAAACGGCCAAATAATGAGAGGAATTAAGACTCTAGTCTTGACCATTTCATCAAACACTCGGGGCTTGGGTACAAGAGTTACCCTCAGTATATGGGCAGTTAAAGTACGACTACCATCGAGCTACAGGTGAAACACCACTTTTTCTAGTCTTCGGAGCTGAAGCCATGCTTCCTCAGGAACTAAAGATAAGGTCAACACGAGTCGAAACTTTCAAAGACTCCAACCAAGAACAACTTCGAGCAGATGATATTAATCTACTTGAGGAAAGGAGAAACCAGGCCTTAATCCGCTCAAATAGGTCTACCAACAAGCCCTCACGCAGATACTACGATCGAAGGTCCAACCTCGCAGCTTCTTGTCAGAGGTGACTTGGTATTGAGGCTCGCCAATCCAAGTCTAATCGAACAAACTTTCTCCCAAGTGGGAAGGTCCTTACACGTGGTTGAAGTTACTCGCCTAGGGTCGGACGATTGGCAATGGAAGACGGCCAGTTATCTCAATTCTTGGAACATCGACTGCCACGCAAGTTTTATGTGTAACCAATCATCCGCATAATAAAGACTCGGGTTCTCTCTACCTCTATTGTCTTACTTTTGAGTAGTGCTTTCATAATCTTTCGACTATATTCCAAACACCCAGCTTCCTTTACATCGGCTCTGAAAGGCGAGTAACATCACCTAGTCGAAGCCTCTCCTCTCTCGCATGTGGTTCTCGCCCACTAGAAGGAGCTTCCTAGTATTGACTCGTTACTCACTTTTGCCGCCAACACAAAGAGCTCGGGTTCTATTTAGTGAAATATTTTTGAAAACTTACTCCTTTCACCTTAGATTATTTCTTCATTTTTTGAAAAATATTCTAAGCAGAGTGCACTTTTTAGATTTATTCACCGCCTTTGGTGTATTCGATTCGTCTCAACTAAGTCGGAGGAAGAAACACATCTAGTCGAAGTCTCTCCTCTCTCGCACGTGGTCTGCCCACTAGAAAGAACTTCCTAGCATCGCTCGCTTCCTACTCTTGATACCAGGACAGACTTATCGAGTCCTCCAAAGAAGGGTGAACGAATTTTTTTTTGAAGTCCTCTGGATGTTTGTTTAACTCAAGTTGCTGTTCTTGATTTAATTAATCTAGTCGGAGATGGTGACATCACCTAGTCGAAGACTTTCCTCTCTGCACGTGGTCCTGCCCACTAGAAGGAACTTACTAGTGTCGATTCGTTACTACTTTTTCGACCAGTGCATGACAATCGTGACCAAAAACTACAAGTTAACCAAACCTCTCATTTTGAAACCCTTTTAACACTATTTACTTCGTTTGTCTAAACAAACTAAGCAAATAGTCGGGGGCTAGGATAAAGTTATTAATTTGACTTCATTTCTTAGTCTTTCATTCGTTGATTATCTTTTGGGTTACTAACTACTCGACAAGATGATTTGCGGAAAAAGATGGATTATATAATACATCGACAAAAGCTTGTTTTTCCCAGTGTTTGTTACAAACTACTCAAGAGGGAGAGCCCAAAAGATCTCCTCCAAACCTTCCTACCAATCGATTGCATTTCTTCAATCGACGACGACTTGCTTCGCGTTCGAAGTCGGCTTCGATTGGTTGAACATTAAGGTGGGGTCATGAGCTTTAAGTTTTGCCAATGCATAACTTATCGCAACTTCGACCGCCTCCTTTATCGATTCGGCTTGGTTGGCCTTCGTGGTCATCGGTTTGCAAAGTCCCGACTTGTTCCCCAATTGTAGTTACGTGAGCAGACCATCGATCATCTTGAGGAGCTTTTCCTCAAAGATGTAGCTCACCAAGTACATTGTTCAGAGGATGATCTTGCTTTGAAGATTAATCTTCATTGTCTCCATCTCTGTTGGAGTACGCAGTCGAAGCTTCAGCGGAGTTGTTTGTTTTCGACCGCTTGCTCTGAAAAGAATAAGACCGGTCAAACAAAAATAAACTTCTAGAGGAAAAGAAAACAAAAATAATCACAGCTAAAAGATTTCCTTACCTGCTAATCGAGAATCCAACTTCTTGATTTCTTCCTCATGGGAGGCAACCGTCGGACCCCAAAATACACTCGACCTCTCGTGTATCTTGCACTAGTCCAGATCACGCTTAGTGCACACAAGTGACAACATCAGTGAAATATCAATTCCATATACAAAGATAACTAATAAATAGGCAAATAACAATAAACATCAGAGTAAAGACCTTAAGGTCAAAGCTTACAATTAATGCCTGAGAAGGCGGAAAGCTCAATGAAGCTGCAGAGGAACGAAATGGGATAACTCCAGTGAAGCCCATCCATATGCCCACAGCAATCGGGTCAGTCTTGTGACCTAGTTCTCCACGATCCTTGAAGTAGGCCTTGTTGACTCGCGATTCTTCACTTACGCTTGATTCGTCCAAAGCAAGCGTGAGTACACACCGCACTACGCAAGTCATACCACGTAAATGCAATTTATAGATGTAGGCTTATTCCAAAGGAATGACATTGCGTGGTTATTTTGCGTAAATGCAACATTTGCAATTGAATACAAATAATAGATTGAAAGCAAGTAAAACAAATAGAAGCGGTAATAATTTAAGCATTGATTTCACAAAGACACACACACCCTAAACAGATTATTCACATAGCCATATGATTTAGACCACACGGCTCCTTCCCACACAGCTTTATGAAAATCTACCCTAGTGTGAAATCCCGAGCATTGTCCATGATCATGACGCATTATTCAATAGATTAAATTACACTCTGCAGAGTTTGTACACTTTACCCACAAGATACAATTAGTGTTGCAAGTACTAATCGTAACAAAGCATTTCAGAAATTCATCTTACTATGCTAGGCCCGTCCCATAACAGGCATGTGGTCGTATAGAAGGGCTCAGTTCAATAGCGCACATGGTGAGGTCCTTAATTGACCAAGGCAAGACTACCACAAATCCCTATGCACACAGCTTATCACGCCCATGCACACAACTCCACCAAAAATAGCACACAGCCCACCATATCACATAGTATCCACCACTTGCCTCAGTCTAAATCATTTCCCACCCAGTTGGTTTAAGTGCAACACATGCCTTACAACACATAGTGCACACAGCTTTTATCATATAGTTGCATATTCACTTAATCAATTTAATATAGCAATCTATATGACAAATGATTCGTGGCATGGCTAAGCAATCTAATCGTACTAACCAACCCACGTTGGTGCTACAATATTTACCAACTAAATATCAACTAGGGTGACAAAGGATCAAGGTATAAGAATTACACAAGGAAGGCATAACAATTTGGAATTAACTACAACACCCAAAAGCATTTAAATAAATACTTAAAGTAAATGCAATAATTTGAATCAAAGTAGTTTTAGAAAACTGGGATCCAACATGATCAAAGGTACAACTTGCCTTGCTAGCAATGATGATCTTATTTAATCTTTAATCTTTACTTCCTTGATCTTCAGCTCCTTCTTGATCAAGCACTTTCGCAAGATCATCGCGTCTACTCGTAACAAGCAATTAAACCAAATAAATAAACAACGAGAGAGCAAACAAACTCCAAAAATTAAATAATAATCTCGGATAAATAGATATTGATTTGAGATGAATTTAGGAATTCAAATGAACTCAATCAGAGTTCGGCTGTGAAAGATATGAGCTTTGGAAGATCACATGAAATGATGAAATCGAGAGCGAAAAGAATATTCAAAGAATATTCCTTCGGATCAAATAAAATGAATGGGAGGCTTACAAGTGGGGTCCACTGGTAAGTGAGAGAGAACAAGGATAGTGAATGACATGTGGGACCGACTGGTATTTATGAATTTCTAGAATTAAAACAATTCTAGAAATAAGGTAAAGATAGCGACATGTGGGACCAACAAGATAAAGGACTTTTCAAGAATTAAATTAATTCCCGAAAATAGGATTAGGGTTGACATGTGGGCCACTGGTCTATGGACCAGGTCCACAGAGATATGCTAGTCCAAGGTGGACCAAGCTCATGGCTAGGGTTTGACCAAAGGTTGACTGTCATGCGGGACCCGCATGTAAGAGAGAGAAATAATTAGGATTTCTAATTGGGTGGATGATATGTGCGGTCTACATGTAAGGAAAAGATATTTGTATGTATGGACTGGCTCAGTTGGATGACAAGTGGGAACCACTCATTAGGAGAGATAGAACAAGAGAATTACACATGGGGCCCATGTGTAAGAGAGGAGGGACCAACACTCTGTTGACAACAGCCATTGAACAAAACGTGGCTCAACCTCAAACAGAGAACAAAGAGCGGAATCTGTCGGCCGGTTCTTGCGCATGGTTACAGGAGATGGCAAAGCAAATAATAGAGAGAATAAAGAATGCGAGGCTTGGCTGGCTCACAACAAAGAGATGAATTAGTAGAGCAAATTGATCGAAAGGAATACAGAGAATAGAAAAGCTACAGGATCGGTAGATTCATGCACATGGTGGAGTTTGCAATTAGGACATGCATGGATATAGAGAAGCGGGAGGATTAACGAAGCCTGAGAGGACTACGATGATCGAGGAACCTAACTCCATTGAGCCGACGCCAATCGAGAATAGAGCTAACGATCGGTTCATGATGCATGGATTTTGGCATGCAAGGATTAGAGATGAGTTAATAGAGAAAGGAACCAAAGAATAAGACACATATTCGGACAATCCAAGTATCAACAGAGCGAAGAAAAGAACAGAGGAAAGAATTACCACCGGGGAGAACAAATCAACAGGAAGACAGGGAGGCGGTGGTCATGGCGCAAGGTGATGGCATTGGCGGCAGGGACGGCGGTGGTGGCACCATCTACTTCAGACAACAGAGAGAAATTGAAACGGCAACTCACGTATGGATGTATACAGACATGAACAAAGGTCTGAATGAATAGGGCGATGGGTGGCCGGCCACGAAGCGGCATGCGGCGGCGGCGTAAGGGCAAACGGAAAGGAAACGACGAGGCGGAGATGATGACGTGGTCGACATCAAGATTCGCCCATGCGGACGGTAGCGACGCCAAGAACGGCGACCACGGCGGCCTCACGGACGCATAACGCTTCGGCGATGCTCGCGAAAAGGAGGTAAGCACGGCGAGAACGCGGCGATGTGAACCCAACGGTGGTGGAGTTGAAGGCGAGGATCAACGGTTGCGGAGTAATTGGCCGAGAAGGACGACGACAAGAGGCGAGAGAACGCCGATTCTCGGCGACGGTGGATGAAACTTGAATCTAAAAGAGGGGGAAAAATAGGTATGAACGAGGGGCACGAGATGACGCGATCGGATTTCGTAAAAACTCACCGAGGAGCGAGAGCTCGATTTAACGCCATGGCTCGACATGGCCGACGGTGTTCGGCGATCTTGAGGCGAAGGAAGGAGCATGACGAGAGGACGAGCGAAGCGGGTTAACGCCAGAGACGGTTGGCCGTGAACGTCGGATGAAAGCTAGATTCGTCGGAGAAGAACCTCGGTTGAAGCTTCGGTTTTCTGCAGTGCATTTAAACGATGATGATTCGTGAGGAAACCAAATCGAGTTGGGAGAGGAGATCAAAATGGACGCGGAGCTAAAACGGCTCGCTTTTATACGCACCGAGGAGAAAGATATGGAATTTTGAAATTTTCGGTTGAACAGATATTTAAACGAAAACTTGGCGACTAGTTCAAGGCCCAAGGAAAACGATGATGAACAAAGTGTCTCGCGATTTATTTTAGCGTATTGATCCGGATGAATAAAGGTTCTCGACGGTACTCTAGCAAAGGCGGCAGAGAGAGAAAAGCAGGATTTTCGGAATTAAATAAAATCCTAAAAATCGAGGAGATCCAAATAAATAGCAAACAAATCGAGAAAAACCTCGTAAAATACCAGAAAATTCCTTGGAACACAAGGAAGCCAAATAACACAGGTTTTTATTTAATTGATGTTTGGATTAGTCAAATTAAATATTTTTAATTTAGAAAATTTCCAATTAAGCTTTATTAATTCCAATAAAATTGGTGAAATTTTTCAGGGACCTAAACTGCTTAAAAGATTTTTGAAAAGCTAAATTTTGGGACGTTACAAACCTCCCCCCCTTAAAGGAATCTCGTCCCCGATATTCAGGCTGGCTATATAATAGGTTAAAGAACTCAGCCTTCGGGTTCTCTTCTAGCTTCCAAACTGATTTTGACTTTGACAGAACTGCTCTTCTGAACACTTACGAAACAAACGCCTTGCTCTTGCTGAACTTCTTGCTTCAAGAAAACTTGACGAACTGGCTCCTAGCAGGAAGGCTTCTTGAAACTCGATTGCTTCTGACGGGCTGCTTGATCGGTGCTCGAAGACACTTCTGGAGTTGAGAAGATCCTACTGCTGACTGGCAACTCAGGTTGACCACTAACTCTTCTTCTGAGCTTCGAAATCTGAACAGACTGACACATCTCTGTCACCTTTGTCGTACAATCCTTAACACAGATCTTCAACAGGTATCCTGACGATAGACATGACTGCGAGGGTGATAATCTGTATATTCCGCATAGCTTTTCTGCGTGAACTAGGCTACTCACAATCCCTTTAGGATTAAAGACTCTTGGGCTTCTGTTTCATGATTAATGCAAAATCCACATTCTTTGTGATCTGATCTGCCATTAGCTGAGTAATGACTTATGATCAAAACTCTGCGAACTTCTGAGAGTGACAATCGCGAACCGGCCGACATCTCTGCATCAGAGGGAACTCGCATTTTAACACTTACTTGCTCGACCTGGTACTATAAGTTAAGGCATAACTCCCTATTTCTTTTAATCTATTTGCGGATTCAAGGTGATACATATTACTGAACTAAAATGAGCATCCAAAGCTTCATAGACACTTTGTCGCTGACACGAGGTAAACTGGGATCTTTGGTCTAATGCTAACTTTTCCGGCACATCGTGCAATTTGATCATCTCTGTTGATCTCGACACTATACCCATTTCGTGAATACCATCTCGTCAGATACAATCTCGTCAGATACCACTGCTAGACGATCTTCAAACTCGGTGATATAAAGGAATGAAACGCAAATTTTTTTGACAAAATTGTCCGGTCGAGACCGATTTTCTAGCATCAGTTTGACTCTAGGGTTCAACAAATATCCTTCTGCAGTGACTGAAGACTCACTTCTAGCGATCTCGCAAACTTGCTCTTTTACAATGAGGAGGGGTCTTGGCTAACTTGAAATAACTGCCTTGTTGATCTTCAATCGACAATCGTCTTGTTCATGATTCGATTCTGGGAAAACTGAAATTCTTACTCAAAACTCAAACAAGCTCACTCTGAGGTCCTGAAGATTAGCTCCTAGATAGACTGAAATTCTCGCATATCCTTGTGCTACCATTTTACTTTACAATCAACACTGACTCTATCTGAGGGGATCTTCTGATCTGTTCTATCATTTCTACAAACTCTTTTTAACAACTTTGGTCATAGTTCATCTCTGATGTAATTCCTTCTGGCATTCTAGCGTCTGGAGTGAGTGACTGGTTCTTCTGAGGACACTGGTTGATGTAGTGACCTTTTCCACAACAACTGTAGCATACACGGGTCGCACCTTGTGACTTATCTGACAAGACTATGGTAGAACGACTATCCTTCTTGAAGGTTGAAGCTTGTCGCTTTGTAGGGCATCTCTTGGCATAATGGTCTTGCTTACCACACTCGAAACACACTACTGATGATACGGGCTTGCTTCTCTTTTGAGGTGGGTTGGCAAGGTCAATATTCTCCTTTTGTGATTCTTCAGCTGACAAATCTTGTACTGACAAAGGTTTGCCTTCTTTTGCTAATGCTCTGACTGTGTCTTAGAAATTTTCTCGCTGACGTTGTGTTGCAGAAGTCAACACCGAATACATGGGGCACTGGCTCGGACAATGGTCATTGTCTTCACATAAGAAGCATGTGATCTTGCTCATCGGGCATTCTCAACGGAATGGTTTCCTTCGCAACTGGAACAATTGATATTGTGCTCATCGGCACTATGATCTATTTCTCCACAACGGATACAGGCACAATCTTTTGACTTATCTGATTGGCAGCACTTCAAATGACAATGGCTGGATTTGGTGTAGGATCTCGGAATAGCAGGTTGCTCTTGATCACTCTTACTTGATGTCACTTGCTGTTGACGAAAAGCAGCGGTGAACTCTGACCAGGTGATGGTCAGCTTGTCCTGATGGGCGGCGCGGAATTTTTCCCACCAATCTAATGCAACTCCTTCCAATTGATGAGTAGCATAGAGAACTTTCTCATTATCGCTGCGTAAAACTTTCTCATTATCGTTGCATTGCGAACAATTATCTTTTCTTCTATGGTGCGAGTCCAGATTCTCGCATTCTCGAAAGTGCGCTTGATCCTTCAAAGACAGTGGCTTGGTCCTCATGAACTTCGCCAACTTGGGCCGAGGGCGTTGTTGGGATGGCAACGAGTCGCATCACCACGAGGTTACTACTATCCGGTTGCATCGCCGCTGGCATAAGCCGATTCTCGTGGCGAGAACCGGCTCGGTCTCGATGCATCACTATCCGCGCCAAGATAGTTGCCGGTTATCGCTTTGCCCTGCATCGACAACCGCGACGGGCGATTTGGCCCGCTTGATTATTCTGATTCATCAAATTGACTAAGGCAACGGTAGTCTGATTCTGCTGGGTCATCATGTTGTTCATGTTCTGCATCATCGCGTTCATGAATTGAGCCTGAGCTACCAAGAATTTTTCCATGATTAGATCTGCTACTCTTGGTACTGACAACGGTCCGCTGGAATTGATGGGATCTGAGCTGGCACAGACTGTCTCAAGATTACTGACACAGTTGGCTTCACTGGGGCTCTTTATCTACTGGTTGACCAGGGCTAATAGATGAGAGGGAAAAGCATAAGGTAAGGGAAGACAATCTACCAAGGGAGCAGGTTTAACCCAAGGAACACAAAAGAACACAAATAGCCGGAAAGCTATTAAGAAGCATAAAGCTCACAAACAAACTGCACACAAGAGAAAGAAGACGAAATCTAATCGTGTAACAGCCCAAAATTTCAATTTCAGAGAAAATTTAAAATTTATTTATTTTTGTGGAAATTCTGAAATTTTTAAAACTTTTTCCTAATTAGTTAAAGATAAAATAAATTTAACTACAAAATCTATTATCAAGTTTAAGTTGGAAATAATTTTATTAAGTCTAAAATGTCTCTAAGAATTTATGTGAATTTTTCTAGAATTTTTGGATGTTAATTGTTATATTCTAAAGCCTATTTTAAATTTCAGGATTAAATTAAATAGAAAAACAAAAGAAAACTTCTAAACAAGATTTGGAAGCCTCCGCCCAACTCCTCTCTCACAAGGCCCACACAACTAACTCATCAACTGTGACGATTCAGATCGGACAAAAACATGTGACCACGCCACACGCGCCTCTCCAAGCCTCACGATCCGCATCCAACGGCTTGTGACCTTTCTTCTTCCCCGCCTATCTTCCTCCTCGTTCACAAGACCGCCGCCATGGCCGCCTTCACTCAAGCCTTAACGCCAAGACTTTACTACCCTTTTCTCGCTGTTCAGGCGAATCAAACCCGCCGCCTCTCGACTCACTCCGCCTGTTTTCCCCTCTTTAACCTCTTTAATCTCCACTTCGCCACCGCCGCCATTGAAGCCACGACGATCTCGTCTTATCGATCGCCCGAATTTATATAAAGGAGCAGTGCGCGCTTGCTCCCTCAATCCAACGCGACCACTCACTCACTCTCTCGTTCTCACCTTGAGGAATTTGGAGATTTTTCACCGGCGCCAAGTTTTGAATTTTCTTCGATTCCGGCAAGACTCGTTGGCACCACGCCCTCGTGGCCGCCATCTTCATCATCGCTGACTCATCGCTAACTCGCCGCTCATCTCCGCTTTGTTTTAACGCCAGAACATCTTCGCCACCATAAGCCGCCGCCGCCGCTAAAACCTCAACGCCGCCGAAGTCTCCGGTCACGCGCGCCGCTAATTTGGTAAGCATCGTGTCGGTCCGCCCCTCTCTCGAACGCGCCCATTCACACCCTCGCCAGGTGCGAAGGCGGGCGAGGTGTTGCCGAGCTCCGCCCGCTGTCGACAAGGCTCGCCACCTCGGCGCCAACGAGGTGCCACCTCAGCCCGGTCCGACGTGGCGCAGCGTGGCGCCACGCCATCCTCAAGTATCGCCACACACGCAAGACAGCCTCCTGCTAGGGCTCCGTGGACATGGTTCATGTGAGCCGAGCCTATGTCACTGGGCCCTTTGTCGTAAAAATTAATTCAAATTCATTTAAATTCGAAAATCATCGCTGACGTCATCATGCGCAATATTTAGAATTCTCTTTAGAAAAATAATTCAGGAAATTGTTTAAATAATGATTTAGATTAAAAATTGTAAAATTCATAACTTTTGCATTAAAACTCCAAATTAGATGATTCAAGTTGCTAAAATTTTAGAAAATTATTGTCTAACTAAATAAAATATAATAAATCAATTTAGAGTCCATTTTAGTTCTGTTTTAGAATTTTGAATTCTTTTAAATATCAAATTTAAGATTAAAATTTGTAAAATTCATAATAATTGAATCCTAACTCCAAATTTAGTGAAACAAATTTCTAAAATTTTATAATTTGATTATCTAGCTCAATAAAATAAAATTATTATATTTAGACTTGGTTTATTTTGTATTTCTGAGTTTTATTTGAATTTTATTTGATTTGCCTTATTTTCACGCTTAGACTTTGACGATTCCTGGAATTTGATACTTCTCAAGACGAGATTTTCCGATCGCAACGAAGGCAAGTTATACTTTGACCATTTTGCCCCTATTATTTTAAAGTTAATTAAATTCAGTTTTTAAATTATTAATTGCATGCATAATTTTATTCAAATATTTCAAATTCTGCTTAAATAATTAGTTATTCCTATTATCCTTGTATGCCAAATTTTGATGTTGCCTTGACATTCCTTTGTCACCTTAGATAAATTATTATGTTTAATAATCAAATGCTTCGCAAATACTTAGACCATGATTTATGTTTTGGGAGAATTTTAGCCAACTCAATAAAATTTGTTGAAAATTAAAACTATGGTATTGTTTTACCATAGAGAAATTGTAAAGATGGTTTTATAGAAATAAAATCAAAAGGGTTTGGACTTGGGCTAAAAGGATGAATGGTGGGTGCAGTTTATGCAGGGCTTAGTCCGTTAAGATTAAGACCTGTGGTTTAAATTGAATGACGCCCAAGTCAATTGAGGACCGGTCTTTGAGCGCATTTTGTTATGCCTTATCAGACAACCACATGTCCTGTATGGGCAGGACTCGCTAAATAATTTGTAATACCTCTTAGTTATTTGTGCTATGTTGTATGTATGGGTGTCTGCAGACAGCTTTTCCCATCCGCGCAAGAGGGGTTTTGAGGACGGTCACCCAATGGAAGTTAAACCTTAGCTGCACAAGTACTTTGAGGTAGAACATTGTAACGCCTTGTGATGTTTGTTCACACACGCCTTAGGAAGCGTGGATTGGCCGACACAAAGAGTATAATATCTCGTGTGGGTAAAGTTGTACAAACTCGCAGAGTGTAAACTATTCAATAGCCGCGCCCACGGTCATGGACATGCTAGCAAAGCCACTCGAGTTAGTTTTGTTTTTGGTTTTAAAATGATTTCAACAGATAATTTCGGGATGGATAGTCCTGTGGGAAAATCAGGCGGGTAGCCATTGTGATTGGAGGATATCCATCATCTTTTATGGAGGTTATCCACAATAAACTATTGTTATTTAAAATGGTGATTTAGATTATTGTATAAAATGGCTTTGTAATCTAATATGATTATTTAAATTAAAACCGCCGCTTACGCAAAATAACCTTGCCAATATCCTTTGTCTACCTTATGCATGCATATCAATTCCATATTGGTGTAACTTGCAGCACGGTAGTAGTGCTCACTCTTGCTGAATAATCTTTATTCAGAGAAGATATCTATCAAGACGGTGAGGATCTTGACGCTTAGGTTGCGCTTCGCATTTATTACTCGTGGCGTAATCGCTGGGTCTACTACTATTATTTCGCTCATTGTGTTTTACTTTATTTGGCCTCGTGCCCTTTGTAATGAACTCAATAAATATTAATAAAATGCGTGATATGTTTTGATTATCACTTTTGTTTGACTGTACATTAGCTATCCCGACTAATGTATGAACACAGAGAATTCGGGATCCTTCGCCCCGAGTTCGACAAAAGTGGTATCGAGCCATATCGATCGTAGGACGTGGCCTTAGAATTTTCTTAAGGATTTATTTTTCAAAAACTAAACATATTTTGAGTCTATTCAAGAGTCTTCTCAACACTTCTTTTTAAAATGGTTATCAACTCATCTTATTCTTTAAATTGTAGATGGTCAACAACCAACCCGGATTTCCTATGGAATTTTCACGGACATCGGGTTGCACTTCTATGGAAGATGATGCAACACTTAGGTTACAACCAGAGACCAACTTATCAAGGGTACATGTATAAAGTGGGGAACCAAGAGCGTTGGAGACTTGAAGTAATCCTCACGCCAACCTTCAACCAAACACAAACCACCACATCTTCGACGCCCAAATGAGACGTGATAATTTCGTTGATGGACTTCAGATGCAGCCAGAGAGGCAACACGCCGCCACGCCCATATTTACAACAATTATTTTGAGGACTCGAAGTTTCACTACCACCCCATGCACATTCCGGCGCCGATAGCACCTTTCGCCTCTGGAGTATGAGGACTCTCCGAGCTTACTCACCAAGTGGACTGTCTAAGGCAATGGATTATGCCTATGGGAACACTCGATGAATCGCGTAATACTCGTAATACCGCTAGATGCGTAAGAAAGGTCGAAAGCAAATGGAAGAAGAGTCGGCTATATACAAGGCAGAGAGGGTAGTACTTGCAGCCGATTATACCCTCTTACACCTTAGTCAGATCTCATATGATCGTTAGATGCTAATTATGAGCTATCAATGTCTCTTGTGATAGCCATAATCAAACAATAAAATAAAATAATAAAAGGACTATTTTGGCAAAATTTGGTTCTTTTGTCTTGTGCTTGTTAGTTCTTGGGCTGTTAAAAATATTATTCCCTTAGAACTTTATTTATATACTCTATTCTTGAGTCTTTAGAAGATTCCACAGATGGTTACCACACGCCACGGAAGTGGTAGCACTCAAGGCCAAGGAAATCCAAACGCAGACACAGAAAACCCCGTCCAAAGAACCACCTCCTCCACGCCAGAGAAGGGCCCGATTGGCCAGATGATGGCCAATCGACACATCTCGATAGACTCATAGCTCACCCATTAACATCAACCAAGCAAAGACCACCAAGCACCACCACCACCTCCACCGCACAAAGATTGACCATGGCGAATTTATGCGATAAGGCCCACCGACCTTCTCCAAGAAAGACAGAGCCAATGGATGCCGATGATCGATCCGTGCTATCGGAAGAAACCGGATATCACTCAATGTATCGATCGTGAGAGAGTCCTTTTGCCTCTCACCAACTCAATGGTTCACTTCGTAATGGTGGGACAACTTCGATCACCCATGCCAATTCACAAACTATCACTTGGGATGAGTTTGTACAAGCTTTCCGCCATGCACATATTCCCGGGATAATGACCCTAAAGAAGAAAGAGTTCCACGCGCTCAAACAAGGCAACCAAGACGGTGGGTGAATACTCGCACAAATTCAACCAAATTTTGCTCGCTATGCCCCAAAGCAGATGTGGCTAGTGATGAAGAAAGGCAGAAAGGTTCATGGATGGTTTAAACGATGAGATCTCACCCGGTGGTCTCCAATGACTACACCGACTTCCAAAGAAGCTTAGTGAATAAAGCTTTTGCCAGAGGCCAAACATCTGCAGATGGAGAACTGCAAGCGAGGATGGCCGCCGAAGTACAATGTCGAGGACAACCCAAGCCTCGCGTTATACGCCTCACCACCACAACAGGAGGATTTCATCTTCCACCCTCGAGCTCCAAGACCAACGCAGCAATACCCCAATACTTTAGGCTTCAGAGTAACTCAACCGGAGGTCGGCCTCGCAGAAGAATCTGATTTCATCAAGAATCGGAGTGACTTGTTTCATCAGAACGAGACGGGCATTATGCTAACAGATGCCCTAAGAAGTCGCAAGGTGCACCACCGCTAGGCCAAGACCAGAGTTCCAACCACGGTGGCAATCAAAAGCCGGCGATCCCAAGATCTGAAGGACGTGTGAACCACGTTATCGCAGAGGAAGCTCAAGCAAGACCGGATGTCGCCCTGGTACGCTTCCAATCAATTCAAGATCAAAGATTAGTTCTATTTGATTCCGAGCATCGCACTCTTTTGTTTCCAATAAATTTGTGGGAAAACATGGGTTACCTATCTCTCCTTTAGATAATCCTATGATAATTCACTCCCCTGCTCGTAAATGAGAACTAGTTATCTTTGCCCAAACCTTACCCTTGAAATATCCTGAGTAACCTTCCTAGCAGATTTGATAGTTTTGCATTCTCAAGGTTTGATGTGATTCTTGGAATGGATTGGCTAGCCAAGAATCAAGGACAAATAAATTGTGCCAATAGGTCTATTGCTCTTACCAATAAGCAAGGAATCTCAAAGGAATTCAAGCCCAAGACTAGTACCGAGGAAGATCAGTTCTAACCAACTTGAAAGAGTTAAAGCTTGAGATATACCAATTGGTACAAGAATTTCCTGATGTTTTTCCCGATGAACTACTCCTAAGATGCCACCCGACAGGACGTAGTATTTATAATTGACTTAGTCCTGTGGACCGCCCCAATCTCAAAGCGACCTCTATAGAATGCGGCCAATGAGTTGGCGAGATGAAGAAACAGATAATGGAACTAAAACAGAAAGGTTATATACGGCCAAGCTCATCACCTTGGGGAGCACCGGTAGATATTTGTCAAGAAAAAAGACAATAGTATGAGAATGTGTGTGGATTACGATCACTTAATGAAGTGACAATCAAGAATAAGTACCGCTACCTAGGATCGATGATCCGCTTGATCAATTAAAGGGAGCAAGTGTATTTTCAAGATTGACTTGAGATCCGCTATCACCAATCAAGATCGCACTCGTAAGATATCCCAAGATTGCATTCACAACTAGATATGGGTGTATGAATTCACAAGTGATGTCGTTCGGTTTGACAAACGCCCGCTTATTTCATGAATATGATGAACAAAGTGTTCATGGAATTCTGGATAAGTTTGTGGTTGTGTTCATCGATGACATTCTCATTTATTCAAAGAATGAAGAAGAACACGAGGATCATCTCGTAATAATTTTGGGAAAACTCAGAGAAAATCAGCTTTATGCCAAATTTAGCAAGTGCGAATTTTGGCTAAGTCAAGTGGCATTCCTTGGACATATTGTGTCACAGGAGGAGTTGCAGAGATCCAATCAAAGTTGAAGCCAGAATGGATTGGAAACAACCCAAGTCTGCTCTCAGAGGTGAGAAGTTTCTTGGATTAGCGGGTATTACCGCAGATTTATTGAAGGGTTCTCCAAGATAGCAAGACCCATGACTCAACTTCAAAAAGGAGAAAAGTTTGAATGGACAGAGGCTCGTGAAAAGAGTTTACAAGAACTCAAGAAGAGATTAGTGTCTCGCACCAAGCAGTTAATATCGCTCGATATTCATAAGGATTTTGAAATCTTCGTGATGCATCCCGTCAAGGACTTGGATGTGTACTTATGCAAGAAGGCAAAGTAGTGGCTTATGCATCTCGCCGATTAAGACCACACGAAGGAAATTATCCGACTCATGATCTTGAGTTAGCAAAGAATTGTGCATGCTCAAAATCAAGCATTATCTCATTGGTAATCATTGTGAGATTTTCACGGATCATAAGAGTCTCAAATACATTTTTACTCAATAACTCAACCTCGCATAACGAAGATGGCTAGAGCCGATAAAAGATTACGACCTTGGAATTCATTATCATCCGTAAAGCAAATGTAGTTGCAGATGCCCCGAGTAGAAAGGCGATTGCAATACCATTTTGGTTCGTAAGAATCACCAGAATTGTATGAAGAATCAAGCATCTAAATCTAGAGATTGTCAATCAAGGATGTGTCAATGCTTTGAAGTTCAACCCACTCTTCAGAGTCGATTAGAGAAAAGCAGTTAGAAGACGAAGACATCAAAGAAATCAAAAGAATATGAGAAGAGGCAAAGCCCCGTGATTCTCTCAAGATGAGCAAGGAACAAGGTGGTTCGAAATCGTGATCTGTGGTGCCTAATCGCCAGGAATTAAAACAGTCAATTTCGAAGAAGCACATGAATCACCCTACTCCATTCATCCCTAAGTACCAAAATGTACCAGATCTGAAAGAGAAGTATTGGTGGGTCAAGATGAAGCGAGAAATCGCTGAATTTGTTGTCTGCAGATGTATGTCAACGAGTTAAGGCAGAACATCAAAGACCCACTGGTTTGTTACAACCATTACCAATTCTGAATGGAAGTGGGAAGAAATTGGTATGGATTTCATTATCGATTTCCTAGGACCCAAACAGATGTGATTCCATTTGGGTGATAATTGATGATTGACTAAAGTGGCCCATTTCATTCCAAATAAGACCACTTATCGAGTAGCAAACTAGCTGAATTATATGTGGCCAAGATTGTTTGTTTACATGGTGTACCTAAGAAGATTGTCTCCGATAGAGGTTCTCGCTCACTTCCGATTTTGGAAGAGTCTTCACGGCTTTAGGAACCAGACTCAACTTCAAGATGACTTATCACCCTCGACGGATGGTCGACAGTAACGCCACAACCAAGTTCTTGAAGATATGCTTCGAGCTCGTGCCTTAGACTATGGAAAAGTTGGGACAAGAATCGCCTTTGCGAATTCTCGACAACAATAGCTACCAAGCTAGTCTACGATGTCTCCATTTGAGGCTTTATATGGCGAAAATGTAGAACTCCACTCCTTTGGGATGAAGTAGGAGAGCACCAATTCTTCGGACCGAATTAATCAAAGAAGCCGAGAACAAGGTTAAAACAATAAGAGAACGCTTGAAAGTAGCTCAAACCCGATGTAAAAGTTATGCCGACAACCGTCAAGAGAATTGACCTTGAAATAGGAGATTTTGTTTATCTCGAGTTACTCCACTCAGAGGAGTAAGAAGGTTCCGGACTAAAGGAAAACTTGCACCCAGATTTGTGGGCCCTTACAAAATTTTGGCAAAGAGAGGTGAAGTCGCTTATCAGTTAGAACTGCCAACCTCCTTGTCTCGCAAAGACACAACGCCTTTCATGTGTCACAACTAAAGAAGTGTTTTCGAGTGCCGGAAGATCAAACTCTTTCGGAAAGTATTGATCTACAAGAAGACCTTACTTATGTAGAACAACCAATCAAGATTCTAGACGCCGCAGAGCGTGTTACTGAGAGCAAGATCATCCGATCATATAAAGTCCAAAGGAGCCACCACCCGTAAAGTGAAGCCACCTGGGAACGAGAGGAAGATCTTAAGGCAGAGTATCCCCATCTCCTGGCTGGTCAAATCTGAATCTCGGGGTCGAGATTCCTTTAAGGGGAAGGTTTGTAACAGCCCAAAATTTCAATTTCAGAGAAAATTTAAAATTTATTTATTTTGTGGAAATTCAAATTTTTAAAACTTTTCCTAATTAGTTAAAGATAAAATAAATTTAACTACAAAATCTATTATCAAGTTTAAGTTGGAAATAATTTTATTAAGTCTAAAATGTCTCTAAGAATTTATGTGAATTTTTCTAGAATTTTTGGATGTTAATTGTTATATTCTAAAGCCTATTTTAAATTTCGTGATTAAATTAAATAGAAAACAAAAGAAAACTTCTAAACAAGATTTAAATAAAGCCTCCTACCAACTCCTCTCTCTGCTGCCCACACAACTAACTCATCAACTGTGACGATTCAGATCGGACTGACAAACATGTGACCACGCCCCACGCGCCTCTCCAAGCCTCACGATCCGCATCCAACGGCTTGTGACCTTTCTTCTTCCCCGCTTCCATCTTCCTCATGGCGTCGCACAAGACCGCCATGGCCGCCTTCACTCAAGCCTTAACGCCAAGACTTTACTACCCTTTTTCGCGTTAAATGCAAGAATCAAACCAGCGCTCTCGCCGCAAGACTCACTCCGTTTTCCCTCTTTAACCTCTTTAATCTCCACTTCGCCTCGCTTGCGCCATTGAAGCCACGACGATCTCGTCTTATCGACGCCCGACCCTATATAAAGGAGCACCGCGCGCTTGCTCCCTCAATCCAACGCGACCACTCACTCACTCTCTCGTTCTCACCTTGAGGAATTTGGAGATTTTTCACCGCGCCAAGTTTTGAATTTTCTTCGATTCCGCCAAGACTCGCTGGCACCACGCCTCGTGGCCGCCATCTTCATCATCGTTGACTCATCGCGAACTCGCCGCCATCTCCGTTTTGTTTTAACGCCAGAACATCTTCGCCACCATAAGCCGCCGCCGCCGCTAAAACCTCAACGCCGCCGAAGTCTCCGGTCACGCGCCGCCGCTAATTTGGTAAGCATCGTCGGTCCGCCCTCTCTCGAACGCGCCCATTCACACCTCGCCGTGGTGCGAAGCGCCGGCGAGGGTGTTGCCGAGCTCCGCTCCGTCAGCCGACAAGGCCTCGCCACTCGGCGCCAACGAGGTGCCACCTCACTCGGGTCCGACGTAGGCGTGGCGCCACGCCATCCTCGATCGCCACCATATCTGAGACAGCCGGGCTGGGGCTCCGTGGACATGGTTCATGTGAGCCGAGCCTATGTCACCGGGCCCTTTGTCCGAAAAATTAATTCAAATTCATTTAAATTCGAAAATCATCGCTGACGTCATCATGCTAATATTTAGAATTCTCTTTAGAAAAATAATTCAGAAATTGTTTAAATAATGATTTAGATTAAAAATTGTAAAATTCATAACTTTTGCATTAAAACTCCAAATTAGATGATTCAAGTTGCTAAAATTTTAGAAAATTATTGTCTAACTAAATAAAATATAATAAATCAATTTAGAGTCCATTTTAGTTCTGTTTTAGAATTTTGAATTCTTTTAAATATCAAATTTAAGATTAAAATTTGTAAAATTCATAATAATTGAATCCTAACTCCAAATTTAGTGAAACAAATTTCTAAAATTTTATAATTTGATTATCTAGCTCAATAAAATAAAATTATTATATTTAGACTTGGTTTATTTTGTATTTCTGAGTTTTATTTGAATTTTATTTGATTTGCCTTATTTTCACGTTTAGACTTTGACGATTCCTGGAATTTGATACTTCTCAAGACGTAGATTTTCCGATCGCAACGAAGGCAAGTTATACTTTGACCATTTTGCCCCTATTATTTTAAAGTTAATTAAATTCAGTTTTTAAATTATTAATTGCATGCATAATTTTATTCAAATATTTCAAATTCTGCTTAAATAATTAGTTATTCCTATTATCCTTGTATGCCAAATTTTGATGTTGCCTTGACATTCCTTTGTCACCTTAGATAAATTATTATGTTTAATAATCAAATGCTTCGCAAATACTTAGACCATGATTTATGTTTTGGGAGAATTTTAGCCAACTCAATAAAATTTGTTGAAAATTAAAACTATGGTATTGTTTTACCATAGAGAAATTGTAAAGATGGTTTTATAGAAATAAAATCAAAAGGGTTTGGACTTGGGCTAAAAGGATGAATGGTGGGTGCAGTTTATGCACGGGCTTAGTCCGTTAAGATTAAGACCTGTGGTTTAAATTGAATGACGCCCAAGTCAATTGAGGACCGGTCTTTGAGCGCATTTTGTTATGCCTTATCAGACAACCACATGTCCTGTATGGGCAGGACTCGCTAAATAATTTGTAATACCTCTTAGTTATTTGTGCTATGTTGTATGTATGGGTGTCGGGCAGACAGCTTTTCCCATCTGGCGCAAGAGGGGTTTTTGAGGACAGTCCACCCAATGGAAGCTAAACCTTAGCGGGCACAAGTACTTTGAGGTAGAACATTGTAACGGCCTTGTGATGTTTGCTCACACACGCCTTAGGAAGCGTGGATTGGCCGACACAAAGAGTATAATATCTCGTGTGGGTAAAGTTGTACAAACTCGCAGAGTGTAAAACTATTGAATAGCGGCCCACGGCCATGGACATGCTAGCAAAGCCACTCGAGTTAGTTTTGTTTTTGGTTTTAAAATGATTTCAACAGATAATTTCAGATGGATAGTCCTGTGGGAAAATTAGGCGGGTAGCCATTGTGATTGGAGGATATCCATCATCTTTTATGGAGGTTATCCACAATAAACTATTGTTATTTAAAATGGTGATTTAGATTATTGTATAAAATGGCTTTGTAATCTAATATGATTATTTAAATTAAAAGCCGCCGCTTATTTAAAATAACCTTGCCAATATCCTTTGTCTACCTTATGCATGCATATCAATTCCATATCGGTGTAACTTGCGAGCACGGTAGTAGTGCTCACTCTTGCTGAATAATCTTTATTCAGAGAAGATATCTATCAAGACGGTGAGGATCTTGACGCCTAGGTGCGCTTCTGCACGATTGCTCGTGGCTAATCGTTGGGTCTACTACTATTATTTCGCTCATTGTGTTTTACTTTATTTGGCCTCGTGCCCTTTGTAATGAACTCAATAAATATTAATAAAATGCGTGATATGTTTTGATTATCACTTTTGTTTGACTGTGTACATTAGCTATCCTGGACTAATGTATGAACACAGAGAATTCGGGATCCTTCGCTCCCGAGTTCGACAAATCGCTTAGTCGATTAAGCTCTAACTTAATTGCGTGACTTGGCTCAACACACGGGAGGAACCAACACTGATTTATCCTATATGGCTGGTCTGAAGAAACTCGAACTGGTTGGGGTCTTCATCAAACGTTGATCGCTATGATCCTTGCAAAGTAATCTTGGAAAAAGACGGGCGACGTAAGACTTCTTCTTGGTCTTCAATTCTTGTGACGAACTTGTCTTGAACACATGGGGAGATGTCGATGCGTCGTTGTTGGTTGCATGGTCTTCAAGAGTTGTTGAAAACAACTGTTGGGTATCCATCGAGACATTGGGTAACGACAACTATAGAAGTTATGAGGGAAGCGAATCCAATTTAATACTCAAAACGGTGAGTAAGAATATAGACGAGGAATGAATAGAATGGAAGAGTATAGAAGATAGACAAGATGAGAATAGCACGTCATTATGATTTTCCATTTGTAAAATAGGTTTTGAAGTTTCCTTAAAAACGACCATTCTAACTAAGGTCACGACCTACAGTCGATATGGCTCTGATACCACCTCTGTCGGGACCCAAAATACACTCGACCTTCAGGTATATCTTGCACTAGTCCAGATCACGCTTAGTGCACACAAAGGAGAACATTAGTGAAATATCAATTCCATATACAAAGATAACTAATAAATAGGCAAATAACAATAAACATCAGAGTAAAGACCTTAAGGTCAAAGCTTACAATTAATGCCTGAGAAGGCGGAAAGCTCAATGAAGCTGCAGCGGAACGAAATGGGATAACTCCAGTGAAGCCCATCCATATGCCCACAGGCAATCGGCTGGGGTGCGCGACCTAGTTCTCCACGATCCTTGAAGTAGGCCTTGTTGACTCGCGATTCCTTCACTTCTGCTTGATTCGTCAAAGCAAGCGTGAGTACACACCGTACTCGCAAGTCATACCACAGAAATGCAATTTATAGATGTAGGCTTATTCCAAAGGAATGGCATTCTGTGGTTATTTTGCAGAAATGCAACATTTGCAATTGAATACAAATAATAGATTGAAAGCAAGTAAAACAAATAGACAGTAATAATTTAATGATTGATTTCACAAAGACACACACACTCCTAAACAGATTATTCACATAGCCATATGATTTAGACCACACACCCCCTTCCCACACGCTTTTATGAAAATCTACCCCTAGTGTGAAATCCCGAGCATTGTCCATGATCATGACGCGCTATTCAATAGATTAAATTACACTCTGCAGAGTTTGTACACTTTACCCACAAGATACAATTAGTGTTGCAAGTACTAATCGTAACAAAGCATTTTAAATTCATCTTACTATGCTAGGCCCGTCCCATAACAGTATGTGGTCGATAGAAGGGCTCAGTTCAATGGCGCACATGGTGAGGTCCTTAATTGACCAAGGCAAGACTACCACAAATCCCTATGCACACAGCTTATCACGCCCATGCACACAGCTCCACCAAAAATAGCACACAGCCCACCATATCACATAGTATCCACCACTTGCCTCAGTCTAAATCATTTCCCACCCAGTTGGTTTAAGTGCAACACATGCCTTACAACACATAGTGCACACAGCTTTTATCATATAGTTGCATATTCACTTAATCAATTTAATATAGCAATATATATGACAAATGATTCGTGGCATGGCTAAGCAATCTAATCGTACTAACCAACCCACGTTGGTGCTACAATATTTACCAACTAAATATCAACTAGGGTGACAAAGGATCAAGGCATAAGAATTACACAAGGAAGGCATAACAATTTGGAATTAACTACAACACCCAAAAGCATTTAAATAAATACTTAAAGTAAATGCAATAATTTGAATCAAAGTAGTTTTAGAAAACTGGGATCCAACATGATCAAAGGTACAACTTGCCTTGCTAGCAATGACGATCTTATTTAATCTTTAATCTTTACTTCCTTGATCTTCAGCTCCTTCTTGATCAGCACTTCTCGCAGTATCAACGTCTACTCGTAACAAGCAATTAAACCAAATAAATAAACAACAGAGAGCAAACAAACTCCAAAAATTAAATAATAATATCAGATAAATAGATATTGATTTGAGATGAATTTAGGAATTCAAATGAACTCAATCAGAGTTCGGCTGTGAAAGATATGAGCTTTGGAAGATCATACGAAATGATGAAATCGAGAGCGAAAAGAATATTCAAAGAATATTCCTTCGGATCAAATAAAATGAATGGGAGGCTTACAAGTGGGGTCCTTTGGTAAGAGAGAGAACAAGGATAGTGAATGACATGTGGGACCGACTGGTATTTATGAATTTCTAGAATTAAAACAATTCTAGAAATAAGGTAAAGATAGCGACATGTGGGACCAACAAGATAAAGGACTTTTCAAGAATTAAATTAATTCCCGAAAATAGGATTAGGGTTGACATGTGGGCCACTGGTCTATGGACCAGGTCCACAGAGATATGCTAGTCCAAGGTGGACCAAGCTCATCGCTAGGGTTTGACCAAAGGTTGACTGTCATGCGGGACCCGCATGTAAGAGAGAGAAATAATTAGGGTTTCTAATTGGGTGGATGATATGTGGGGTCTACATGTAAGGAAAAGATATTTGTATATATGGACTGGCTCGGTTGGATGACAAGTGGGAACCACTCATTAGGAGAGATAGAACAAGAGAATTACACATGGGGCCCATGTGTAAGAGAGGAGGGATCAACACTCTGTTGACAACAGCCATTGAACAAAACGTGCCTCAACCTCAAAAAGAGAACAAAGAGCGGATTCGTCGTAGGTTCTTGCGCATGGTTACAGGAGATGGCAAAGCAAATAATAGAGAGAATAAAGAATGCGAGGCTTGGTGACTCAACAGAGAGATGAATTAGTAGAGCACCGATCAAAAGGAATACTGAGAATAGAAAAGCTACGAGGATCACCGATTCATGCACATGGTGGAGTCTGCAATTAGGACATGCATGGATATAGAGAAGCGGGAGGATTAACGAAGCACAAAGGACTACGATGATCAGAACCGAACTCCATTGAGCCGACGTCAACCGAGAATAGAGCTAATAACGGCCGGTTCATGATGCATGGATTTTTGGCATGCAAGGATTAGAGATGAGTTAATAGAGAAAGGAACCAAAGAATAAGACACATATTACGGACAATCCAAGTATCAGCGAACGAAGAAAAGAATAGAGGAAAGAATTACCACCGGGAGAACAAATCAACAGAAAGACAGGAGGCGGTCATTGGTTATGGCGCAAGGTGATGGCATTGGCGCATGGGGACTCTATGGTGGTGGCACCATCTACTTACATACAACAGAGAGAAATTGAAACAAGCAACTCACGATGGATGTATACAGACATGAACAAAGGTCTGATGAATAGGGCGATGGGTGGCCGCATGCCGAGGAGAAGCGGCGGCGAAGGGGCAAAACGGAAAGGAAACGACGAGGCGGAGATGATGACGCGTCTCGACATCAAGATTCGGCTCCATGCGGACGGTAGCGACGCGAAGAACGGCGACTACGGCGGCCTCACAGACGCCAGAACGCCCGGTGATGCTCTGCGAAAGGAGGTAAGCACGGCGAGAACGCGGGCGATGCGAACCAACGGTGGTGGAGTTGAAGGCGGGGATCAACGGTTGCGGAGTAATTGGCCGAGAAGGACGACGACAAGAGGCGAGAGAACGCCGATTCTCGGCGCCAAGAGTGGATGAAACTTGAATCTAAAAGAGGGAAAAATAGGTATGAACGAGGGGCGCGAGATGACGGATCGGATTTTAGAAAAACTCACCGAGGAGCGAGAGCTCGATTTAACGCCATGGCTCGACATGGCCGACGGTGCTCGCGATCTTGGGCGAAGGGAAGGAGCATGACGAGAGGACGACGACGGCGGCCAACGCCAGAGACGGTTCGCCGGCGGACGTCGGATGAAGGCGCATTATTTGGAGAAGAACCTCGGTTGAAGCTTCGGTTTCTGCAGATTATGATTTAAACGAGGATGATTCGGAGGAAACCAAATCAGGGGATTGGGAGAGGAGATCAAAACGGACGCGTGAGCGTAAACGGTTCGCTTTTATACGCACCGAGGAGAAAGATATGGAATTTTGAAATTTTCAGTTAGAACGGATACGAAAACTTCGGCCGGCGACTCGTTCGGGCGTCCAAGGAAAACGATGATAAACAGTGTCTCACGATCTACTGTAGTGTATTGGATCCGGATGAACAGTGCCCCCGATGGTACTGTAGCAGTGCGGCAGGAGAGAGAAAAGCAGGATTTTCGGAATTAAATAAAGTCCTAAAAATCAAGGAGATCCAAATAAATAGCAAACAAATCCAGAAAAATCTCAGAAAATACCAGAAAATTCCTTGGAACATAAGGAAGCCAAATAACACAGGTTTTTATTTAATTGATGTTTATATTAGTCAAATTAAATATTTTTAATTTAGAAAATTTCCAATTAAGCTTTATTAATTCCAATAAAATTGGTGAAATTTTTCAGGGACCTAAACTGCTTAAAAGATTTTTGAAAAGCTAAATTTTGGGACGTTACAGCAACGGTCTCAGCATGCTTCTTCTCCCATGATCTAATGTCCTCCGCATTTGCTTTAGCAATGTGGACAGTCTCGGTTTCTGCTGTGGACGTGCCCTTACCCTTACGAGCCTTGCGCACAAGAGGTTCTTCATCCTCCTCAACTTCAGCTATTTCGACCTCAGCTATTGTTGCGAGCGTGCGTGCCGCAAACCTTGCCGAGGACCTGGTCGAAACAAAGGAACTTGAGCTTGGTTCTTCCTTGTCGACGACTCTTGTAAGTCGACGCTTTTTCGTCGGAGGAGATGAGCCCTTGTCCACTGTCGCCCTTGCGCCAATGGTCACCAGTTCGACCTCTTCGTCGTCCCGGCGGTTTTTCATGCCTACTTTCTGTAAAGAAAAATAGAAAAAGAAGAATCAATGACCGACAGTAAGTTTTTCTCGACCCAAGATCCATCGTAGAAGCTCTTCTACGACATATCACTCGATCGTAAGATTTTCTCGATCACTACCTAGTCGTAAGTTCTTTCTACGACTATGAAGTCCTAAGGATAAAATCAACTTTGATTACCTTTAGGCGCCAACCTTTTCCTCTGCGGACAAAACCGCAAGGATTTGAGGAACCGCCATTCCGTGGCGGGGGCTTCTCTAAACGAGTTTGACTCGAACGTCAATCTCTGCTGTGAAAGATCTCAGATAAAGCAGATAAAGATACTCGTTAGACAATTTCGAAGAAGACCAAACCGAGAGTTAAGTCGAAAAACTACTTACCCTCCTCATAGTCCCCGGTCGGGTCTTTTATTCCGTGTACCTCCACATAGGAGGTACTCGTTTCTTCAAGGGCTAATTAGACGTGTGATGAAATCCTTCACCACATGCCATCCGGTTAACCCCTCGCTTTCAAATCCTTGATGGCTTGAATATAGGGGCAATCCGACCGATATCCCGGAATCGAATCCCAGGAAGCTTTTTTTAATGACCTTCCCTCGAAGGTAAGTTTGTCTTCTGAGGTTACTTTCTAGTAAAACCACCTCTTCCTCCACGACGCCACGAAGACCGGTGAACATCTGAATGTACTCCCTCGACTTCCGTCATGAGCTTGAGATCATAGACTTCCGACTATTCCGATTTTGTCGAGCCATTAGTAGAAATACCGAAGAGCTCAAGGTCATTTGGAATTCCAGTCACGCCCACAGAGATACACAAATACGCCAAGATTGTGATGGAATTGGGACCAAGGTTCACCAATTCCACTCCAAAATACTCAAGTATAAGTCTGAGAAAGGGGTGAGCTGGCAATCGAAGACCACACTCACAGTACGCCTGGAAGACGGGGATTTGTTCATCCTCCCCTGACGGCCATTGCTGCTTGTACACCGGGAACCACTCCACGAGAACTCTCTCTGGAATCTTCCCAGCGTTGACAAGGGCTTGCATCTTCGCCGTATCCATCTCCGACTCGGCCCACTCAGAGACCCTCCCGGCCATTTCTCTCAGAAGGGGGAGATTCTTGATTGAGTTGATGGCGGAGAAGACAAGAACTTGATGAACAGTGGGATGATTTGGGGAAAAGTGTGAACCCTAAGTCTTACCCCCGGTAAGTATTTATAACCGCGTGCCTTGGGCCGGAGGCGTGGTATTCCAAAGGTTGCCACCATCTCGGGAACCGCTCCAACGGACAGGATAACGGGTGTCGTTTGAAATTCCCCAACGTGTCCGTTCGAGAAAATCAGGTTTGCTTTTACACCTCAAGCGAAATTACTTCCTTGGTTAAATTCTGTTTAACCAAAGGAAATGTTAATTGGAAAGGTTTTTCTTCCGATCACCATGCTACGACCACCTCGTGATCGTAGAAATGTTCTACGACTATTTGATAGCCGTAAGCAATTTCCTTGACCAAGCATACTTCTGGTCAAAGTAGTACACTAATGTCGAAGAGTTTTTCCTTCGACTATCTTTCTATGACCCTCTCGTGGTCGTAAGACCATCTATAACTCCTTTACCAAGTAAGTTACTTTCACTTGAAGCTGGGGGGCTAGATGACGAGGATATAATAATCCTCATTTTATCTTTTATCTATAATTCTTATTATAGGTAAATATGACGTCATATGGTCCCTGAGTATACCCCTTAAGTGTTATAAGGGAAGAGCCTACTGGGTGGTCGTAAGTTCTTCTACGACCACCCCCATAGTCATAAGTTATGCTACGACTACCCCATAGTCGTAAGTCTTGCTACGACTACCTCATAGTCATAGGTTCTTCTACGACTAGGTCAGCTCGACCACCTTATGATCAATTAAACCTCTGCACAAGTGGGCCCAATTGATTAAGGGATTCAAACAGTCATCATACGCTGTTACTCTGCCAAGTAATAGCACGTAATGCTCCATTATCTCTGGTATATAGCTGTTAGGCGACGTGGAGGAGTTAATACGCCGGTGATTACTACCAACGTCGCTGTTACGAGATGTGATGAGGCGCCGCTTCACCTGGAGAAACTGCCGCTCCTTCACGTACTATATAAAGGCGGCAATCAGAGAAGGAAAGGGCGGATAAAATCAAGCCATCAGGAAGACAAGCACTATCATCTGTAATAGTCTTAGTTTTTCCCCTAGTTGTTCAGAATACACTCAATACCATATACACACAGGAGTAGGGTTATTATTCTCCCCGGAGAAGGCCTGAACCTGTATAAAAATCCCCGTGTCAATCTCTCTGCGTGATTTCATTCTAGGAGACCCCCCGAATCAAACAATCTTTACGTAAGTTCGGTTCTAAAACACCGACAGAGTCGTTACTAGAGATTATTATGGGAGTAGTAACATTCCCATGTCGTCAGGCAGGTATCACTAGGACATAGAGTTAAATCATGCCATTATTATAGAGAATAACAATGTAATTAACTGCTCATATCTTTAGATATGGTGTAGAAGATTCCCTAATCGACTAAACCCACATGTCTATAAGCCCCATCAATTAGGGACTGATCATAGAATTGCTTCCGACTAGGGGATGGTCGTAGAGTAACTTATGACCATGAGCTAGTAGTAGAAATACTTACGACTATGGGGTGGTCGTAGAAGGACTTACGACCACGGGGTGGTCGTAGAATAACTTACGACCTCCAGGTCCTCCCTTATGAAATATAAGGGGTATACCAAGAATCATATGATGGAATTATTATCCATAATAAGAATTAAATATAAATAATTAAATGAGGATTATTAGATCCTCGTCACCTACTAATGTCTTTTGGTAGGTTCTGCACTATACCTTGTTAATAAGTTTACGACAAATGCAATATCTAGTCTAGTACAGTTTGCTAAATACATTAGTGCTCCTATTGCACTTAAGTACGGGAATTCTGGTCTCAGGACTTCCTCCCCGTCTTCTCTAGGTCCGTACGGATCCTTATCTTGTTGCAAAGATCTCCCGACCATCGGCACTTTCGAAGGATATGCTTTTTCAAAGCCGAACCTTTCTAACACCTTTTGAGTGTAGACTGACTAATTGATGCACTAATATCCCTTCAGGGACATGCTCAAGTTGCAAGCCTAAGCAATATTTGGTTTTACCCAAATCTTTCATTTTGAACTCTGAATCCAGGTAAGAGCTTGATTCCTTAATATCTTCCTAGGTTCTGATGATATTCAGATCGTCTACATACACTGAGATTATACAAAATCCATTATGGGATCGTCGTATGAATACACAGGGACAATCCTCATTGTTTGTGTAGTCTTTCTTGCATAGAAAGTCGCTCAAACGATTATACCACATTCTGTCTGATTGCTTAAGTCTGTGCAGTGATTTTTTTTAGTTTTACACTCTACAGATTTCTGTTTGTTTGTCCTAGTTTAGGACAGGGATACCTTCTGATACCTTCATATAAATGTCTGAATCCAAATTTCCATAAAGCTATGCAGTTACCACATCCATTAATTTCATTTCTAAATTCAAGCTCATTGCCATTGAGATTAAATATGTAAAGGTAACACCGCCCATGACAGTGGAATAAGTTTCTTCATAATCAACTCCTGGAAATTGAGTAAAACCTTGTGCAATGAGCCTTGCTTTATATCTTACAACTTCATTATTTTAATTTATCTTTCGAACAAATACCCACTTATGCCCTACAGGGTGCACATAGGGAGGCGTGCGGCTTACATGCCCAAATACCTCTCTTTTATTCAGAGAAAATAATTCAGTTTCTATTGTATTCTTCCAATCTTCCAAATCTGATATTTTCTTACATTCAGCGAGCGATGCAAGCTCTGGATCAAGATCGATGATTGTGGCAATTTTCTTTACAAAATAAATGTTGACATTGGTTGTTGTCCTATTCATAGATTCTCCCGTGGTCACATAGTTTATAGCTATTTCTTCATGAGGCAATTCTTATAGTGCTACTTGTTCACCGCTACTTCCAATTACGGGGGCAAGTCCATTTAGTTTTTCAGCTCTGATGTGTGCGCACACATCCATGCTGGTTTCTCCCTCCATGGGGATGTTCAAATCTGGTATGCCTTTTGTAACATCCTAATTTTCTGAGCTTTAAAAATCTTTTAAAGAGTTAGTAGGAGAAAATTCACCATTTGGATTTTATTTGAATTTAAATTCAAAAGCTTAATATGGACTGACTTCCTATGTGGGGTTGTCTAACGGTTTGTAAGCACACTGGGAGTGTCAATGTTAAGATGAAGTTTCTGAACTGTTTTGTTACGGCTAGTGCTAGCTACACTGGTTGTATCGTGTGGGTAAAGTGTACAAACTCTGCAGAGTGTTAATCAATCTATTCGAATAGCCGCGTCCGCGGTCATGGACATGCTCAGTGATTTCACACGAGGGGTAGTTTTTCATAAAACCTTGGGAAGGGACCTGCGTGACCTAAGTCATATGGCTATGTGAATAACTTGTTTAGGCTATGTGTCTTTGTGAACTAAAATTGTCGAATTACTATTGTCTATTTGCTTTGCTTATGCTTTCAATCTATTACTTGTATTTAAATTGCAAATGCTGCATTTCTGCAAAAGAACCACAGAAGCCATTCCTTTGGAATAAGCCTGCATCTATAATTGCATTTCTGTGGTATGACTTGCAAGTACGGTGTGTACTCATGCTTGTTGTAAAACATGCAACAGAAGAGGAGGAGTCTTCGCCTGCTTTCGAGGAGGAGTTCATCGAAGGTGCTTGATCGTAGGGTCTTGATCCCAGTTAGTTGCCTGTGGTGAATTGATGGGATTTCGCTGAAGTTTCTTTGTTCCGCTACTATTTTATTTCTTTGCTAGCCCTGCATGGCTTAATATTTGTAAACTCGACCTTAAGGTCAAAACCCTTATGTGTTATCAAATTATTCGTTATGTTATTAATCGCTTGTGTGGATCGATATTCACCTGTGTTGACACTGTGTGCACTAGCGTGATCCTGGACAAGTGCATTATACACAGAGGGTCCAGAATTACATATTTTGGGTCCCGACAGAGGTGGTATCAGAGCCATATTGACTGTAGGTCTTACCCTTAGATCGGCCTTCTTAGAGAGTCCAAATTATTTTCTAAAGAAAGATTAACTTGCAAGATTAAACGAACTACTTAACTCCCCTCATGTCTCTCTCGACTCATCTATTGCTATAATCTTTTCCTCTCCCCGCTGTTTTAACTTGGTTTCCACCCTCTTATCTGTCTTTACAGATGCTTCATACCTACGGTGAGCGCAAAGGCGGACTTGCCGCAGAGCTGTGGAAGCTGTTGCAGGTACTTGGAGGCTTTGATCGTCCCATGTATCGTGGCAACCAATGTGTGGTAAATGGCCAAGATCATGGAGTGATCTGCCGTCTGACAGTCTACGCCAGGAAGAGCACTAAAGCCAGCTAGCCGTTGAACATCTCCGTCAGAAGGATCACCTTCGCGCAAGGAATTCAAGAGTCGTCATGCCTGGCCATCCTCAGAATTTGCCACACCTACGCACGAGAGCTGCGAAATACCATCTTCCGTTACCATCCCCGAGCTACCACCATGGATCGACCAGCACGCTACCCGTCTACAGATGGAGAAGAAGATGCCACAGTGGTGCACCTCGCCCAGTTCACAGCCGCTCAAGAGAAGTCGCTGGAAGCAGCCGCCACCGAGCTGGAGTGCGCCTATGAGACTCTGCAAAGAGATGAAGAAAGGATCGCCACGTTGGAAGAAGCCCTCTATGGTCAGCACAACCTTGAGGAGGAACAAGAAGAAGAAGATCCAGAAGACCCAGAAAAACCGAAAGAGGATCCTGAAGAAGATCCCGAGGAGGTCCCAGAGGAGCTAGCAGAGGCCGTAGAGCCGGAAGAACTAGCTGCACCTGCACCGGAGGCACTTGCTCCTGCTGCACCAGTCCCAGGACATCAAGATCAGTTCATGAAGATGCCAGCTCACTTCCAAGTCTACAGCAGGCGGGAGCATCGTCGTGGTTGTGGAGGCTAGCTTAGCGACTAAGATCACTAGAGTCTTAGTTGTTAGGATTAGCCAGTTTCCTTTCGAGTCACCCTTTAGGCGGTAGTTTGTGTGTTTAGGTTCTCCTTATTTTCTTGTGTGCAGGTATGAGCTACAAAAGCCCTTAGGCATTGTTGCAAGCCATACTAAAAACTTAATAAATAAAGGTGCTTCATTTGGTTTTCCTTGAACTGTGTTTGTTGGGTTTAACCTACCCCCTAGATTAATTCTTAACTCATCTTGTGCTTTCTACCTTATCTAACCCATGGAGCTTCACCGGATGGTTCAGACTAGCCCATGCCGCAAGTGGATCCGAAACCCAAGGATCGAAAGGCAACAATGACCCTCATGAGGCGATACCACCACAAGCACCCCTCTTGACTTGCGTAACTTTGGAGCCTTCATGGTAGGACAGACACAGATGATGTATACTATGATGAACCACCTGCGGAACACGAGCAATCAGAACAACAACAACAACAATCATCACCCTGGAGCCCCAGTCGCTCATGGACACCAAGGACCATCCAAGCTTGCTGAATTCATGAGGACTCGCCCTCCAACCTTTTCTGGTAATGTTACATCAATTGAAGCTGATGATTGGCTTTGGGTTATTGAGAGGAAGTTGCTGATCACTCAATGTAGCGACCATGAGAAGGTTCTGTATGCTACTCACCAGATGGAAGGCATAGCTGTCGAATGGTGGGAGAATTTCAGTGCAGCACATGAGGCGCCACAAAATATCACTTGGGAAGAATTCGCCGCAGCATTCCGTCAGTATCATGTACCTGAAGGTATTATGGATCCGAAGAAGGATGAATTTCGTGCCCTGAAGCAAGGAGCTATGTCAGTGACTGACTATCTGAATAAGTTTTCTCAGCTAGCTCGCTATGCTCCAGATGATGTCGCTACCGACAAGTCTCGCCAGAGTCGCTTCTTGAAGGGTTTGAACTCAGGACTACAGGTCAATCTACTTGCCCACACTTTTCCAGACTTTCAAGAACTGGTTAACAAGGCATTGGTTATGGAAGACAAACGCAAGGAACTGGAGGACAATCGCAAACGCAGGATGGCCCAGCAAGGAAGTCACCAGTCCCAACAAAGAGCAAGAGTGGTACCGCAACAGGGTAATCGGTTTCCGCCGCAGAGTTCTTTCAGGACACCTGCACCAACATCAACACCTCGTCCAGTTGCTCAGAACTCTCGCAACCCCACGCCAACCAACCTCAATCCAGGGAGCAATCAGCAGAATTCTCAGAGAGTTTGTTATTCTTGTTATCAATCAGGTCACTTCGCCAATCAGTGTCCGCAGAAGGGGACAATCACCCCAGTCCGTTTTAACCTTGGAGCTACACCCGCCAAGACCCCAGCACTGAACAACCAAGGAGTTTCTCAACGCATCACCAACCAGAGGAGCACCTCGATGCGGGTCGAGGTCGGTCAACCACGCCACCGAAGGAGCCCAAGAAGCACCAGACGTCAGATTGGGTAAGTTTCTAATAAACTCAAGACTGTGATCGTTGTTGTTTGATTTTGGAGCTTCAGATTCCTTTGTTTCCGGAGTTTTGTCACTAAGAATAATTTGGAAGTTATGCACCTTAAGCATACTCGTTAGTCCGCCATACGGGAGCGAGCTAAGTTCTAAAGTGGGATGTTTAGGAGCTAAGTTACTCATATCCGAGTTGAGTTTCTAGCCAACCTAATCGTTCTAGACACCTGCATCTTAGATGTCATCCTTGGCATGGATTGATTAACCAAGCATAAAGCCGTGTTAGATTGTGGTAGAAGAGCGCTATAATCGAAGATACTAAAGGAAACAAGGTAGAATTTCAAGCTACCTCCGTGCGTGATGGACACCTGATGGTCAATAGTTTGAAGGCAGTTGCTTTGGAAGATGTACCTATTGTCAGAGATTATCCAGATGTGTTCCCAGAAGAATTACCCGGAATGCCACCAGATCGTGACATCGAGTTTGTCATCGATTTAGTGCCCGGGACAGCACCTATTTCTAAGAGACCCTATCGGATGCCAGCCGATGAGTTAGTGGAAATGAAGAAGCAAATAGAAGAACTTCTGGAGAAAGGTTTTATAAGACCTAGTTCGTCATCGTAGGGAGCACCGGTTTTGTTCGTTAGGAAGAAAGATGGAAGCATGAGGATGTGCATCGATTATCGATCTCTCAATGAGGTCACCATCAAGAACAAGTACCCATTACCTCGGATTGATGATCTGTTCGATCAGATGAAGGGAGCCGGAGTGTTCTCAAAGATCGATCTGTGATCAGGTTACCATCAATTGAAGATTTGTCCTAAGGATATACCGAAGACCGCTTTCTCAACGCGGTACGGACATTATGAGTTCTTAGTCATGTCCTTTGGTCTAACTAATGCCCCTGCCTATTTCATGAATATGATGAATAAAGTGTTCATGGAATATTTGGATAAGTTCGTAGTGGTGTTTATCGATGATATTTTGGTCTACTCTAAGTCAGAAGAAGAACATGCTGAGCACTTAAGATTAATCCTAGAGAAACTCAGGGAGCATCGGTTGTATGCAAAGTTTAGTAAGTGTGAGTTCTGGAAAAAGGAGATTGATTTCCTTGGTCATGTGATGATAGCCGAGGGAGTAGCCGTTGACCCCAGTAAAGTCAAGGCAGTACTACATTGGGAACAACCCAAGATTGTCACTCAGATTCGCAGTTTCTTGGGAATGGCAGGATATTATCGCCGTTTCATTGAAGGATTCTCAACGATTGCTAAGCCTCTTACGCAGTTGTTGAAAAAGGAAAAGAAGTTCACTTGGACCCCAGCTTGTGAAGAAAGTTTTCAGGAGTTGAAGAAACGTTTGACTTCTGCTCCAGTGCTGATTTTGCCAGACATCCGCAAAGACTTTGATATCTATTGTGATGCTTCGCGTCAAGGATTAGGATGTGTCCTGATGTAGGAAGGAAGAGCTGTCGCTTATGTGTCAAGGCAATTAAGGCCTCATGAAGAGAATTATCCTACCCATGACCTAGAATTAGCTGCCGTAGTACATGCTTTAAAGATTTGGCGTCATTACCTTATCGGTAACCGCTGTGAGGTATATACAGATCATAAGAGTCTGAAGTATATTTTCACTCAGTCAAACTTGAACATGAGACAGAGAAGATGGTTAGAGTTGATAAAGGATTATAACCTTAGAATCCATTACCACCCCGGTAAAGCTAATGAAGTTCTGCGCACGCTTTAAGCGTAAGAGCTATTGCAACGTTGTGGAAGTAAAAGAGGTTTGTTCAGAACTTCAAGAGGAAATTAAGAAGCTGAAGCTAGAAGTTGTAGCTGAAGGATTTATAGCTAGTCTAGAAGTGCAGTCTACTCTGGAGAAGCAGATTCGTGAAGCTCAACCGAAGGATTCAGAGTTTTCTGATATCAGGAAGAAGATGGCGGAAGGAAAGTTCAAAGACTTCACCATAGATGATCAAGATACACTGTGGATCAATGGACGCATCTGCGTACCAGACATTGATGGTTTGAGGCAGCTGATTTTGAAAGAAGCCCATGATTCAAAGTATTCAATTCACCCTGGCAGTACTAAGATGTACCAGGATGTTAAGAATAAATTTTGGTGGCCAAATATGAAGCGAGAAGTTGCAGAGTTCGTTGCCCTGTGCGATGTATGTCAGAAGGTAAAAGTAGAACACCAGAGACCAGCAGGTCTGTTGCAACCTTTGGAGATTCTAGAGTGGAAGTGGGAAGAAATCGGAATGGACTTCATTACCGGTTTACCCAAGACTCAATCGGGTTACGATTCGATTTGGGTAATAGTGGATCGCTTGACCAAGGTTGCTTATTTCTTGCTAGTCAAAACCACTTACTCAGAAGACCGCCTTGCAGAATTATACATGTCAAGGATCGTTAGTTTGCACGGTGTTCCTAAGAAGATAGTGTCGGATCGAGGATCTCAGTTTACCTCTCGTTTCTGGCAAAGTCTGCATGAAGTCTTAGGGACTCATCTGAATTTCAAGATCGCATACCATCCCTGCATGGATGGACGATGAAAGGGTTAATCAAATATTGGAGGATATGTTGAGAGCTTGTGCTCTAGCCAATGCTACCCGTTGGGATAACAGTTTTCCATATGCAGAATTTTTGTATAACAACAGTTATTAGGCCAGTCTGCAAATGTCACCGTTTGAAGCTTTGTATGGTCGTGCCTGCAGAACCCCTTTGAATTGGTCAGAAATAGCTGAACGTTTAGTTTTCGGGCCAGACATTATTCAGGAAGCAGAGGAACAAGTGGCTATGATCCGAGAAAGGTTAAAGATAGCCCAATCAAGATAGAAGGGCTATGTGGATAATCGTCGCCGTGATCTCAGCTTTGAGCTAGAGGATTTTGTCTATCTTCGAGTTACTCCCCTCAGAGGTGTGAAAAGATTTCATGCCAAAGGGAAGCTTGCCCCAAGATATGTTGGTCCGTTCAAGATATTAGCTCGTCGTGGAGAGGTAGCCTATCAATTGGAGATGCCACAGTCGTTAGCAGTAGTACATGATGTCTTTCATGTCTCTCAGTTGAAGAAGTGTCTTCGTGTGCCAGAAGAACAAACCCCGTTGGAGTAAATCGATTTGAAAGAAGACCTCACCTACAAGGAGTAGCCAGTCAAAATTTTGGACGTCGCAGAGTGCCATACCAGGAGCAAGACCATTCATTTTTGCAAGGTTCAGTGGAGCAACCACTCCGAAGAAGAAGCCACATGGGAGCGTGAAGACGAGCTGAAAGCCAAGTTCCCCAGCCTCTTCTCTAGCTAGCCCGAATCTTGAGGACGAGATTCCTTTAAGGGGGGGGGAGGTTTGTAACATCCCAATTTTCTGAGCTTTAGAAATCTTTTAAAGAGTTAGTAGGAGAAAATTCACCATTTGGATTTTATTTGAATTTAAATTCAAAAGCTTAATATGGACTTTGTACATCAAAACAATTTAATATGATTAAAGTCAACATGAACAATGGTCAAAACTATTTTATTTAGGTTCTTTGGGCTTGGATATATTTTACAGATTTTTCTAGAATTTTTCCAAGTTCATTTGCTATTTTCTTTTGCTTATTTGAATTTACGGTATTTTCTTAAAAAGAAAAACTATTAAAATCTCAAGAATGGCTTTGTCGAAATCCTTACCAGATTCTGTTCCTTCTTGCTGCCCACTCCTGCCCAACTCCCTCACTTCGCCCGTCCCCGCCGCTGGATCGGACGACGACGGTTGGATCGGCGTCCGCGCCTGCGTGTGTGCCCTTACTCGTGCCTCGGCTCTCGGTGGGCCCGCCGAGTCGCTGCCTCCGACTCGGTTTCTTCCTGTGGAGCTCCTGTCGTGGCCGCCATTGAGCTCTCCGAGCTCGATCTGAACGGAGATTTCCAACTGAATCTCTTCTAGAAAATGTGCCAAATCTTATCCCTTATCTCACCGCGTTCGTATCTGCTCTGAATTGGAATGGAATCGAACTCTATCTCTTAAACCGAAACGAACTCAAGAAATCCTGATTTGGGGATTCCTTATCCCGTGCCGCCCGGACCCTATAAATAGGCCCCCTGGGTTCGCGATCATGCCCTCAATCCAAAGCCACCACCCGTTGAGCTCCAAACGCCCTAGCGCCGCCGCAATTCGAGGTATAGGGTTTTGTCGCTGCCGCGGTTTTTCTCCAATTCAGCCGCCGCCGGTGACGCCCCGCCCTCGTGGTCTGCACCAACATGATCAGTGTCACGTGGGCTACGTCTAGGGACCACCCACATCGTCGGAGCCTCGCCGGAAAGCTCCTCTGACAATAGTTGAGTCTCTCCGCCGCTTGGAGCTCGCCGCCGGCCGCCTCAGTCGTCCCCGACCACCCGGAGTTGGACCAGAAGGTGCGCAATAACAAGGGCTACGCGCTGGTACCAGCCACACCCACCGGAGCGCCGCCGTTCTCCGTGCCCTTGGTTCCCGAGCCTCTGCCGCCGTCGAGCTGACGTGGCAACCCGTGTCAACACCCGCGTCAGCGTCCACCTCAGCACCGTGCATGCGTGTCGACCGGTGTGGCGTCGCGTCAAGACTGCGTGGCTTGGCGGCGCAAGCACCGGCAGATCCCAGATCCATCTGGCTCGGTGAACTTGGTTCACCGTGAGCCATCTCGTAGACGTGTGGGTCCCACATGTTAGATTTTATTTTTAATCCTTTAATTCTGAGCGCTGACGTCATCGTTGCGCAATAATCCGATTTTCTTTTAAGAAATAATTCGGAAATTCGGAATAATCAGTTTTTAGGGTTTTCTTGTAGACTCAATCTTCCAAAGCCCATATCTTTTGCATCTGAACTCCGTTTGAGCCCATTCAAATTTCTAAATTCATCTAAATTCAAGATCTACCTATCTGAGATTTTTATTTAATTTTTGGAGTTTGTTTTGCCTCTGTTTTTACTTATTTTACTTTGTTTGTTTGTTTCGTTTGCGAGTAGACGTTGATACCTCGGGAGGTTTTGAAGACCAAGGAGCATCTCAAGACCAAGATCAATACCAAGACCTTTTCCAAGGCAAGTTATACCTTTGATCATATTGAACCTAGTTTTCAAAGGTTATATTGATTTAAATTATTGCATTTACTTTAATTATTTATTTCAATGCTTTTGGGATTAGTTAATGTCCAATCTGTTATGACCTCCTTGTCTAATTGTATGCCATAATCTTTTGTCACCCTAGTTTGGTTTATGTAGTTGGTGCTATGGTATTACCAACGTGGGTTGATTAGATGCGATTAGTTTGCTTAGCCACGCTACGAGTCACCATCTCATGTAGTTGCAAATATAAACTTGACTAAGTGACTATGGAACTATGTGATAGAAACTATGTGCTCTATGTGCTATTACTCGTTGATGGCATATGCTGCACTTAACCAACAGGGTGGGAAAGGATTTAGACGAAGGCAAGTGGACTGTGTGATATTTTGGTGGAGCTATGTGCGTGGGCTTAATAACCTGTGTGCATAGGGATTTGTAGTTTACTTGGAAGTCTTGCCTTGGTCAGTTAAGGACTTAACTTTGTGTGCCATTGATCTGAGCCATTCGTACAACCACATGCCTGGTATGGGACGGGCCTAACTTAGTAAGTTATGGAGTCTTGACATTGATTACTCAGGTAGTAGGTTAGGCTATGTGCATGGGTGGAGGTGTGCTACCAGGTAGTCACATCACAGGGCGGTTCGCCGTGTCCCTGTCCAACGGTGTATGTCGGACTGACTTCCTATGTGGGGTTGTCTAACGGTTTGTAAGCACACTGGGAGTGTCAATGTTAAGATGAAGTTTCTGAACTGTTTTGTTACGGCTAGTGCTAGCTACACTGGTTGTATCGTGTGGGTAAAGTGTACAAACTCTGCAGAGTGTTAATCAATCTATTCGAATAGCCGTGTCCGCGGTCATGGACATGCTCGGTGATTTCACACGAGGGGTAGTTTTTCATAAAACCTTGGAAAGGCAGCTGTGTGACCTAAGTCATATGGCTATGTGAATAACTTGTTTAGGCTATGTGTCTTTGTGAACTAAAATTGTCGAATTACTATTGTCTATTTGCTTTGCTTATGCTTTCAATCTATTACTTGTATTTAAATTGCAAATGATGCATTTCTGCAAAAGAACCACAGAAGCCATTCCTTTGGTATAAGCCTGCATCTATAATTGCATTTCTGTGGTATGACTTGCAATTACGATGAGAGATTGACACTTCAAATGAAGTTAAAATTTGCAATTACGACACAATTAGTTTCACAGTGCTTACAAGCAAGGTACTTACTGAAGTACATGTTATAACGTGCTAGCAGTTCTAATCTTAGTACCACTACGCACCCAACAAGAAGCGGTGCTGCACTTCACGCCGGTGTTCCTACGTGTCGGCAGGCGCCTTCCAAGTTCTCATAGTGTGGCCTTCCTAGCGGCAGTGGCCGCAACGTCTACCCGCCGCTCCAACTTCCCCTTCATCCATATCGTTCCTAATGCAACAACTCTGCCGACGGCCCTTCCAACTCTTCAACAGGTCAAGATTTGAAATCTAAGTTCTCTATGCAATATCCAACGTGGTGAAGTTGCCCACAACTCTGAAGCCTCTTAGCTCGTTGCACCACACCTGCTGCACCCTCTCCTTCATTAAGTACTCTGATATGGAGTTCGATGGGTCCATGTGGATGGCTTGTGAAGGAGGTTTGGCTTATTGCATGTACAGCTAGGTTCATTCACGTGATCTCCAAGGCATACCTCGTGGGTAACAAGAGACCGAGCCATCCCAAATCTAGCTCTATTCGAAGGACCACGTCTAAACGATGCTCCATATTGCCCACCACGAAGACCGTTTGTGACTGACCCTTCTCAGTCTTGGCCTGTATGTATGCTATAATCTTCGAGCAGTATGGTGTATGTGGGTTAGCTGCATGAAGTACTGTATTTGCATGTCTTTCCCTGAAATATCCTATTGTACCATGCAGAACGCCTTCCACGATGGCGACGAGGGGCTGAGAATGGAGGCCCCTAATAACCCAGTTGTACGCCTCGGCAAGGTTAGTGGTCATTATGCCGTATCTTGCATAGTCCGTGTTGTGCAGCAAGGACCACTTTTCCAATGGCTCAGCCTCAATCTAATGAGAGAAGCACTCGATATCCCTCGAGGTCCTCCACGTCAAATGGGGAGGGTCAAGCTCCTGTAGTGGTGTGATGCGTTCGAGTTGCGTCGCCTCAGGAATGAGCGGACGCTTGTTCCTCTCGACGACATGCCTCCTGGTGTGCTTCTCCAACATCTCCCACAATGCATCAAATTTACGCTACTGGTTCTACATAGGAAGCCTCTTGAACAGCTTCATCAACGGTTGCTGCTTGAACTGCTTGAAGAAGTTGGCCCCCAGATGGCGAATGCACCATCTGTTCCTCATGTCTGGCCAAGGGAACAACTCATCGAGGTCTTGCTGAAGTTTTCGAATGACCTTCATCATCCTGGGGAACATTAGGATGTGCTCCAACTACTCCCTCCTTCAGATGTCGAAGGAACCACAACCAGCTGTCGAAATTCTCACTTTCGACGAAAGCGATGGCTAAGGGCAGAATCTGATTATTTCCATCAACACCAATTGCTGTCACGATCATGCCCTTGTATTTCCTAGTTAGAAACGTCCCGTAAGCTGAGATCACGAGCAACATGTGTCTGAATGCATCAATGCAGGGACCAAAGGCTAAGAAAGTCCTCTACAATACTGTGAAACCTAGCGATCCTTTGGATGGCTTGTCCTTCACAGCAATGTATACCCGGGTTCCTGTCCTGCAGCAGTTGGAGCATATGAGGAAGGTTGTCGTAAGCCACCTTGAAAGAACCAAACCTCCTTTTCAAAGCCTTCTGCTTAGCACGCCATGCATTCACGTAGCTAATCTTGTACTTAAATTTCTGCTCGATAGCCACCATGATGTGCTTGTCCTCCAAGTCCATCTTCTTCACTATCTCTCCGTACATCACATTGGCTATAAAGGTGGACGTTAGGTTGCGATGCTTCGACAAAACACTATTAAGGAAGCAGGAGTGCACCTCCACCTTGGACACAATCCAATGAGTCTTGTACTTGGGTCTACGTGCGTACACATACCAAGGACACCCAGCCTTCTCGTAGACCATGGTGTACTACTCTAGGCTAGATTTGAGGATTCAAAACGAACGCTGCATGGACAAGGCCCACGGCTTAATGGCATCCTACAGCGATCCCTTGTCAGCAAACATTACATGAAGCCAAACATCCGTACCATGGTACTCCCATGGTGATTCGTGCTCGTCATGCACAGTAGGACCCTCACTGTCCACCCTATTCCATTCCTGCAAGATGGGACCTTCGTCTTTGTCAGAAGAGTCATCGCCATCCTCTTCTAAAGCTTCCTCCTCCGCTCAGACTGTCAAATCATCGATCTCCATCTGATGCACTATGTTATCGACATGCTCTGCAGCATCCGCCTGTGCACTGGAGTGAACGTGCGGTGTGCGATGTTCCTCTTCTACCTCCACAACATCGGTCACCGTGTCCTCTTCTGCCTCTGCAACATTGATCACTGTGTCCTCTTCTGCCTCAGCAACATTGGCCATCGTGTCTTCTTCATGAACCACGCGCTGCACGCTCGAGCTGCTCCCACCAACCCGATGATAGCCGTCGGCAGGGCCTCCGACGACTCCCTTTGGACATGCTTGCATGAGTAGCACACACTCATAGCCACAGTGTCGGCAGCCTTCCAGAAAGCCCTTCCATGCAACCGTGCACATCAGTCTGATCAACTCCCACCGAATGTGCATGGCAGACCAATTCCAAAGGCCATGTACAACGACACTACACACCTCAGGGTCCAAGGAGAAGCTTCCGGTGAGCCAGCATAGGACATATCCGATTCGGGCATTCTCCACATTCGGGTGTACCATACTGACTTGCTGGAAACCACTTAGGCCAACATCGTATGGACCTTCACAAACTGTACCAACATCGTAATGCACTTTCAATCTTGTGGGCTCCGACATGACTAATTTATCACTGCAAATATTTCAGACATTGCAACCATCGATTTCTCAACATACATTCACCACATATGTGCTAAACCAACAAGTAGCTACACGTCGCCTACATTTAGCTGAGAACAAGAACAGACAAGACTATTACCTTCACGCGGAGACCTTCTCTTCTTATCAACGAGCTTCCTTCGTCTTTCTCTTTCACGTCCCAAGCTCCTCTCTTCCCCTTATCCCCCTCTCCCGAGCTCCTCTCCTCCCGTTCTCTCCCTCTCCCAAGCTCCTCTCCTCCCCTTCTCTCCCTCTCCCGAGCTCCTCTGCTTCTCCCTCTCCCTACCTTCTCCTCCTCTTCACTACCCCTATCCTTCTATCCCTCCCCTTTTCTCCTCTCCTGATCTACTCTCGTTGTCTGCTGAGAGAAATGGCGAAAGAAACCATGACGGGGCTGAGTATGCCTTTCTATACAATCGTCTAGTTGCTCAACCGTTGGACGACCTAGCAGCAAGTAGTGGGCCAACGGTTGAGCGACACGTCGACTAGTCGCTCAACCGTTGGACGACTTGGTAGCAAGTATTGGCCCAACGGTTTAGCGACACGTTGACTAGTCGCTAAATCATTGGACGACTTGGTAGTTAGTAGTGGGCCACTTTTTGCTGCCAAGTCATCCAATGGTTCAGCGACTAGGGCACGAACGATTGGTAAGTAATACCATAAGTTATAGTACAATGCAAGAGGGAATGCATAGACAATCATGTCATAGTAACTACGAAGTAGAATACGTAAACACCTAATACAAGTACACAGAGCACAACGAAGGTTGTCGCACTAGTGGGCACGCGTGTCCGACGGGGAGGCAGCCGCTCCCGCGATAGGCATACCGAGAAGTAGCGTGATGTCTTGCAAAGTGGGGGCCATCACCCCGAATGGGAGATGGAAGGTGTTCGTCTCGGGCCGTCATCGGTCCCCTAGAGCTGTCAGCAATGATCGGTCGAACGGGAACCACCATGACCGCTCCGGGCCAGCATGGACCTCCCTAATCGATTGCGCCCGGAAGCTCATCTATCTCACCAGTCCATCTGGCGAGTAGGTTCGCCTTCGCAGAGGTTGTCGGTAGTCAATTTCGCGACTTGAAGCGGCGACTCGGATATTCGTGAAGTCCCAACGGTATGTGACTTCATGGATGTCTTTCCCGAGGATCTTCCAGGGATGCCACCAGTTCGGGATCTCAAGTTCGTCATCGAGTTGGCTCCCGGTACCGCCCCGATTTCGAAGAGGTCTTACCGGATGCCACCGAATGAGTTGCTGGAGTTGAAGAAGCAACTTAATGAGCTTCAAGAGAAGGGTTTCATTCGCCCTAGCTCATCTCCGTGGGGTTGTCCGGCTATCTTCGTTAAGAAGAAGGGCGGTATTTATGCATTTAAGATGTCGTTGATTATCGTCCCGCTTAATGAAGTGAATGAGAAGAACAAGTATCCTTTGCCCGCATCGATGATCTCTTTGATCGTTATCTGGAGCCGTGTTTTCTCCAAGATTGATTTGAGTGGGATATCATCAAGTTCAGTATTTGACCGGAGGATATTCCCAAGACGGCTTTCTCTACTCGTTATGGCTTGTATGAGTATACCGTCATGTCGTTCGGCTTGACCAACGCTCCTGCCTTGTTCATGAACCTCATGAATTCGGTGTTTATGGAGTATTTGGATAAGTTTGTCGTGGTCTTCATCGACGATATCCTTATCTACTCTAAGAACGATGAGGAACACGCCGAGCATCTGAAGCTTGTGTTGGGCAAGCTGCGTGAGCACCAGCTGTATGCGAAGTTCAGCAAGTGCGCGTTCTAGTTGAAGAAAGTGGCTTTCTTGGGCCATGTGCTTTCAGCAGGAGGCGTAGCCGTTGATCCTAGCAAGGTCAGTGATGTGCTTTCCTGGAGTCAGCCTCGTTCGGTAACCGATGTGCGGAGTTTTCTCGGTTTAGCGGGATATTATCGTCGCTTCATCGAGAACTTCTCCAAGATCGCGAAGCCGATGACGGAGTTTCTCAAGAAGGACAAGAAGTTCGTGTGGTCCGCTGAGTGTGAGGAGAGTTTCCAAATACTCAAAAAGCGTTTGACCACCGCTCCCGTTCTCGTTCTTCCCGATATCCATCGAAGCTTCGATATCTATTGCGATGCTTCTCGTCGAGGCCTCGGTTGTGTCCTTATGCAGGAAGGCAAGGTAGTGGCCTATGCATCAAGGCAATTGAGACCTCATGAACTTAACTATCCTACCCATGACTTGGAGCTAGCTGTTGTGATTCATGCACTTAAGATTTGGCGACATTACCTTATCGGTAATCGTTGTGAAGTGTATTCGGATCACAAAAGCTTGAAGTATTTGTTCACCCAGCCAGATCTGAACCTCAGGCAAAGAAGATGGTTGGAATTGATCAAAGACTATGACGTGGGTATTCACTACCATCCGGGCAAGGCTAATGTCGTTGCCGATGCGCTTTGTCGTAAAGCGCATTGTAATGCCTTGTCGCTCAAGGAGCTTCAGCCCACCCTTATTGAGGAGTTTCAGCGTCTCAACTTGGGTTTGGTTGAGCATGGTTCCCTCGCTACCTTGGTTGTGCAGCCAACCTTGGTGGATCGTGGTCAAGGCCGCCAAAGAATCGGATCCGGAGGAACAAAATCAAGGAAAATGTCAAGAACGGAACAACTAAGTGCTTCTCTGAGGATGAGCATGGTGTTGTGAGGTTCAGACAACACCTTGTGGTTCCAAAGGACATAGAGTTGCGGAACTTGATCCTCCGCGAAGCCCATGATTCGCCTTTGTCCATTCATCCCGGGGCCACGAAGATGTATCAAGATCTCCGTCAGGGATTTTGGTGGACCCGAATGAAGAGGGAGATTGTGAAGTTCGTTGCCGAATGCGACGTGTGTTGTCGTGTGAAGGCCGAGCATCAGCGTCCAGCTGGACTGCTTCAGCCCCTGCCTGTTCCTGAATGGAAGTGGGATTCGATCGGGATGGATTTTATTACCGGTCTACCCAGGTCACCGAAGGGTAATGATGCCATTTGGGTTGTCATTGATCGGTTGACTAAAGTGGCACACTTTCTTTCACCAAGACCAAGATTCGCACGGCCGCCTATTTGAGCTCTCACGATCCGTGATCGTGAGCTTGCATGTAAGGTGTCAAGACGATCGCTTCGATCGTGGTTCTATCTTCACTTCCCAGTTCTAGCATAACCGCAGGAGGCTATGGAACTTCGCCTTTCAAAGACGGCGTATCATCCCCTAAACCGATGGGCGCATCGAGAGGGTCAACCAAGTTTTGGAAGACATGTCGTGCTTGTGTTCTTTCCTATGGGAAGCATTGGGAGAAATGCTTACCATTCGCCGAGTTTTCTTACAACAACAGCTTTCAGGCCAGTCTCGGCATGGCACCATTTGAGGCCTTATACGGGAGAAAGTGCAGAACCCCGTTGAATTGGTCTGAGACCGGCGAGAGACCTTTCTTTGGTCCGGAGTCGATCAATGAGGCCGAGAGTCAAGTTCAGCTTATTCGTGAGCGTCTTCGCACAGCTCAATCCAGGCAAAAGAGCTATGCGGATCACCGTCGCCGTGAGTTGAGTTTTGCACCTAATGACTTTGTTTATCTCAAAGTCTCTCCTTTGAAGGGCCATCAACGTTTCGGCGTCAAGGGCAAGTTAGCTCCTCGATATGTGGGTCTTTACCGCATCATCGAGAAGAAAGGAGCTGTTGCCTATAAGTTAGAGTTGCCTGCTGCACTTGAGGGGGTACATGATGTGTTCCATGTGTCCCAGTTGAAGAAGTGCCTCCGTGTTCCAACTGAGGAAGCTCCGTTGGAAACTCTCGATGTCCAACCAGATTTGACCTATCGCGAGCACCCTGTTCGCATACTCGAAGAGGCTGAACGAAGAACTAGGAATCGTTCCATCAAGTTCTTTAAAGTTCAGTGGTCGAACCATTCCGAGGATGAAGCTACTTGGGAAAGGGAAGATCGTCTGCGTGCGGACTACCCTTCTTTCTTTTTCCGAGGAGCCAAAATCTCGGACGAGATTGTAAGGGGGAGATTTTGTAACATCCCAACTGTATAAACAGGTGTGTGTTTCAAATGTAAGAAAATGTGTAGAAATAAAAACTTTTTCTCACACCTTGAAACTCTTGAACTCCTCTAAAAATTCTTATCAAAAGTGGTGGAGTTCAAAAACCTAAACCTCCTGTGGACTAAAGTCCAACCCTTATTCAACTTGTCTCAAAATCTTATGCCAAACCCTTGAAAATATCTTTCCTTGGTCCTATAGTTGATGTGGGACCCCTCTGAAAAATATCATAAGTTCTAAAACTTGTTTGATAATTTTTGGAGGTAAAACAAACTCTTGAACAGCCTTTATGAATTTCCTGAGAAAAATATGATGCATAAAAACCTCTGGAAAATTTATGTAAGGTTAATCTTGATGTCAGCAAGCTCCAGTTAAAATTTCATAAATTTTGGAGCTGGTTTGATATCCCAAATAATTCTGCAAAGTCTCATTGTTAATTTTGAAATTCAAAACCATACTGCTGTTCCTTGGTGAGCCACTTTCCTTTTGGTTTGAACCCAACCCCATCAGACCTCCTTTCCACCTTGTGGAGGTCAGAACTGCTGGATCAAGATCCAACAGCCCCGACCTCCTCCGCGTCAACACCGCAAGGACCTCCCCACTCATCAAGGTCATAGCCGTTGGATCAAGGATCCATGGCCATGACCTCCCTTGTTATCAAACCTCAAAGTCCTCCTCCGCGCTTGTTGAGGTCGTGGTCGTTGGATCGAGATCCAACGCCCACGACCTCCCTCTATATCAAGCACGTCGAGACCTCCTTTGCACTCACTTGAGGTCGTGGCCGTTGGATTTAATCCAAAGGCCACGACCTCCTCTCAAGAAACCATCACAGCGAGGTCCTCCACCCCATCGAGGTCTTGTGCCATTGGATCAAAGATCCATGGCCATGACCTCCCCTCGCTGTTAAACCTCAGACCTCCCCTTTGGTTGTGTGCCCTTGGATTTAAATCCAAAGGCCATGACCTCCCCCTCACTTCTCAAAATCGTGCGCGGTTAAGTCCTCCCAGGAGGTCCGCACCGTTGGAATTAGATCCAACACCTTGGACCTCCTGTCCCCTTTTCCACTTGTGCATCCGCGCAATCAGATCGGAGGGCCACGACCTCCCCAGTCCAAATCGGAGGGCTGTGACCTCCTCCAGTCACTTAAAAACTTACCGTTTCAAACTCTAATCACATCCGAGGGCCAGGACCTCCCCATCCTCTTTATCCAACGGTGGTTTTTGAGGTCCTGTTCTTCTCCTAGCCTGGGCTCGCGTGCAAGAGCTATGGCGGTGGAGAAGGTCAGCGCCATGTCTTGTCCCAACGGCTCTGCTCTGCGCGCATTTAATGCGTGGCAGTCTTTCCGCCTCCTAGCCCATGTTCTGACCTACCTACTCTGTCCCCTCCATCTTGTCCAAGCCATAGACCTCCCGTGGACCTCCCATGGGCTAAGCTCACCATGAGCTTAACCCTTGGTTCACGACCTCCTTGCCCTAGCTATAAAACCTCTCCACTGTTTCCTTGGTTTCCTTTACACACCATTGCTGCCTTGTTTGCACTTCTGTGCTTGCGAGCTCAAAACACCCGTAGCTCTCTTGGCCGCCATTGGAGCACCTTGGAGCTCCTCGGTGGACAAGGGTCCCTGGAGTTTTTCCTAACCCTCTCATTGCTTCATGTTGTGCCATTTTCCTCTGTGACCTTGTCCTAACTTGTTTAGTTTGGGCATTTACAGAGGTGGCCGAAGTGGATCTTGGAGTTGGTGCGTTGGCCGTGGAGCACTTTTCTTCCCCAGCGCCGGTCCTTCCTCTTCCACGACCTCCTCAACAACCTTTGGACCCCCAGGTAATCCCCTGGTAATCCTTAGGCTGGGCACCATGCTTGTATGTCGCTGCGGAGCTCAAATTTTGCTGCTTGTCTTGTTGGTCAGAGAGGTCAACTCGTGCTCATCTCGGCTCATGGCGTTCAAAACCATCGCCGCCGTCGAGTGAGCCCATTTTGTGCGCAACACTATTGCACACGTGGGTACCTTGGTTGTCGCCGCGAGGTCTCAGACGCCGCAATGACCCCATCTTTGCATTGAGGATCTTGTCGAACGGACGCCCAGTAGCGTCTTGAATTAAGACAAAGATCCTCCTAAATGCATCAATCATTGCTTAACCTTGGTAATCATTGGGTTAGACATTAATGCCTTTAATCCCGCCTCTTTCACAAGATTTAAGACCTCGCGTTGGACCTCCTTGTGTTCGCGCCTTAACTCTTGCTCGCTGCACAAGACGCGCGCGAAGGCTGACTCTCGATTCGGGGCCGCCCAAGACCTCCTCCGAGGAGATCTTGAACGTCCCAGACCTCCCCTTCGCATCTTAGCCGTCCTGACCTCTCCCCCGGAGGTCTGTGGACGTTAAGACCTCGCGTAGGACCTCCTTGAGGGCATCTCTACCGCTGAGGACCTCCCTCACTAGATCTGGACCGTTCGGTCCTCCCTCTCTGTTGTGGCCCGTTGGATGCGGCATCAACGACCACGACCTCCCCTGCTGCTCGCTGCTGTGCATTCTTTGAGGACATGGACCGTTGGATCCAAGATCCACGGCCCATGACCTCTGGATTCTCCATGAGCGCGTGTGCAAGATGGTCAATCGGGGAGGTCTTGAGCCATTAGATTTAAGATCTAGGGCTCATGTCCTCCCCGGTCTTATTGGTTTTTAGAAAATTCCAGTGAGCTGTTATTTTATGAACTGAAAAAGGTAATAACTTTGAAAATGCATAGCTAATTCGTTCTAAATCCAAATTAGGTGATTCAAATTTCTGTAGCTCTGGTTTGGACCAGGCTCTAATCTAAAAATGGTTATGAGCCCATTTCAACTCCAGAACATGGTTTTGCAAATAGAATTCAAAACTAACTTTAAATGTTTCTTCAAAAATTCATTTAACTTGTAAAATGCATAAGTAAATCTCTAGAGCTCCTTTTTGTGTGAATTCAACTTTTTTGGCTTCCTGTGTTAGTGCTCTAAATGTTAGAATAGGATTTAGGCATGTCACTATTTTCAAAAGCTTTCTTGTGCATTTTAATTTTGTTCAAGTTCTTGTCTTTGAAAAATTATAGAAAATGCATAATAGCTCCAAATGAGATAAACTCAGTTGTGTTATTCATCTCATGAGGTGCTGGTTTTACATTAAAAATCTCAGTATCACCACCGCTCTAGAAAATGTTGGCAAATAATTAAATTAGTGAATAGTGGCAGTTTGGATTTTTAGGGCTGAGCAGAATTGTTTTGCTCATATCTTTTGCATTGAGAATCCAAATCAATTGGTTCTTGTTGCTAAATTCCTAAAATCATCCTCTTGCTGCTGTAGAAATTTCAGAGAATTTGGAGTTTGTTTGCTGTGCTGTCTTAGTGGTTTTCGTCGTTCTTATCGATTCTTTTCGCTTTTTAGTTAGGGTGCCGCATTTAGTGCTTTGAACCCGTGAGTGATCCTCAGCAATATATTGAGCAAAACCAGCAAGGCAAGTAGTTTGATCATATCCCAATATTGTCCCATTACTTTAAAGTTTAATACTTTGTTTTACTTGTATGTATGCATGCTACTTTGTGTTAAAATATCGCTAGTAATCCTATAGATGCATATTCTGTAGGTAAATATTCATACTCTACTACTAAGCCTAGGATTATCTTGCTGTGATTTAGAGTTCGATGGATGGACTCTTATCACTTAGTAGTTTCGTTGATAATGCTTAGCAATGCTTAGATAACGGTAGAAATGGGCGGTTGTCGACATTATGTCGATGACCTTGATCACCTAAAAACTATTATTCCATTATGTCCATCTTGTGCTTGTTACTTTGTAAATAAACAAAATGAAAACAAAACAACTTGGGCACAATGGATGTTGGTGTGATTTGTTGGGTGTGAACGGAATGGTGCCTAAGTCCCCAAGGACCGAGTTACTTGCGCCATTGATCCAAGCACTTTTGCGTGCTAACCACACGAGGGGGATATGGGACCTCTCTTGACTAAGTACTTTGGGAGGTGTTAATTATGAGCTGGTCGGTGGGTGTGTTAAAAATAAAATGTGTGTGTGGTGTTGGGAAGGGAGCATTAGGCACCGGTTAGGGTCATCTATTGTGTCCTTGTCCCCGTGGGTTGCGGCTCTTAATTAGCATCATCCATTGGAAATGTCTTGTAGGACTTAGCCATGCCGGCATACCAAAGGAAGTGTGCTAAATCATGTGGCTAAAAGGATGCAGCGTGTGGGTACATTGGTACACCCCTGCAGGGTTAAAACTATTCGAATAGCCTCGTCCTAGGTTATGGACATGCTTGGTAATTTCCCGCAAGAACTAGACTAAACACTTAATTAAAACTTGATGGGTGGTATGAATTGGGTAATTCATGCTATTATTGTGGTGACTTGGGTGAGTCACTTCCAGGTTGTTCTTGTTGTTATTATTGTTGTATCGTGTTCTTCACAAATTAAAATGCTTTGTCAAATTGCTTTCAATCTATTACATTATTGCAAATGAAAGCTTGCTTTATGCTAAAATGAGTCCAAAGCCTCATCCACTTAAATAAAGCTTGCATGTAGTTATTTATAGTTCTCATATACTACACGTCGATCTTAAGTAGTACATTTTGTACTCATTTGCTTTGCTTAATAATTTTGTTGCAGAGGAGGTAGAGCCCAAAGGGCTTTACTTTTGTGAGATGTGTGGCGGTTGGGAATCGAGCTAGGCGTCTGGGTTGGTTGCCTTGTGGGCTAAAGGCAAACCTTGTGGCTCTTTTTTGTTTATCGCCATCTTATGGCATGTTGCTTCCGCTGTGTTATCTTTATTGTTGTATTTGGCCGGTCGGCCCCTTTTGTAATAACTCTATATTATGTATGTCTTTTATTCTAGTCGTGCTTTGGTTCTATGTCTTGAATGGAATTGATGCATGATTTTGTAAAGGTGTGTATCTTGATTCTCGAAGTATACATATCTCAAGACACGGATTATTATGTTTGTGATGCTAGGGTCAATGGATGACTAAGTATTACAAACTTAATAAACCGAGGTCCTCACTCGCCTCAAACATGCGGCTATGACGATCGGCGCGATGTCACAGACATCGACGATTTGATTCAAGAGTCAAACGCCATTCATTACCACCAGTCATGAGCCATACCTGCAAATCAATTTGAAGTTAGCAATTACGACACAATTACGGATTAAATTATTTATAGTGTACCTCCAGAAATTCATAAAATTTAGTGGCATTCTAGCATAAACAACATATTCGAGTGGTAGGGTATGTTAACTCGTCATGCAAGCCGTGTGGTGTACCAACTAAAAATAATGGAATGACTACACATTTTTAATAAAATATTCACACATCTTATTAACTTATTTACCAATGTTAGCAATTGTTATCAACAAAGACTCCAAAAAATTAAGTTGTTTTCATAACTAAAATACTACAAAGAGTTAGTTCATTCAAAAAGCGCAACTAAATACATATAAACATTAGGTATCACATGAATACAATATTTATAATGCCCGATTTACCTAATGCTAACATGCGCTCAATCGATAATTGCTTAATTGCCTAATCTTTACCATCACTATCGCTCATAACACAAATTTTAACTCACCGCATATACGCATCTAAATATTTCAAAAGCTAACCTACAACTATTTCATTTGCTAACAATATGTTACTACACATGATGTGGGTTGCTAACCTACCATGGTTTCGAAAGTTAATATACAAAATAATGCAAAAACTCACTAGCATCGATGCGAAGACCCTCTCTTTCCCCCCTCTCTCTCTCCTCTCCCTCTCCCTCTCCTTTCTTTCTCTCCCACTCTTCTCTTTCCCTTCCCTCTCCTTGCACCTCCACCCTCTACTCTTTGCAAACAATGGCGAAATGCCAAGCCTGGGCGTGCACACGGGGCATATAAGCCAGCTTGTCACCGAACGGTTGGGCAACTTGGCTCTGTCGCCCAACGGTTGAGCGACAGGTGTCGAAGTCACTCAACCGTTGAGCGACTAGGAGCCCAAGCGTCTAATCGCTTAACAGTTGAGCGACTCGGACACCTGTCGCTCAACTGTTGAGCTACAGAGCCAAGTCGCTCAACCATGCGGCGACAGATGATTATTTTTTAAAAAATTGTATTATTTCTGTGATTACGAATAAAAATAGATTATTAAAACAAATCGTAAAGTAGGCCTAGAGTTAGGCCGGTGTCGATCGTACTGATAACGTGTTGAGGAACTGTCGTTGGCGAATCCAATCTGATCGATCTCTTCGTAGACAAGCGTGGAATCACATCAAACAATGTAAGAACAAATAGTAGATTGAACATACAGAGGGACTTTGGTGTAGGAGGTATTCTTCTTCTTTATTCCTTCATCAAGCGATCAGCCTTTTACAATGACTGGCACCCTCTATTTATAGTCTAGAGAGATCCTGCTAGGGATTTAGATGGGGCGTCCACCCATGGGCCGGCTGCTCGGCCAAGCCCATGGTTTCCCAACAGAAACAAGACAAGTTAGGCACAGTTCGAAACGCAATAATTTCACATGTAACAATTTATTTTCTACGGGATTCAGAAAAAAATTACCGTCATCTAAACGGGCCCTTAAGGTCTTAGCATCAAAGATGACAGGTAATGAAGTGTAAGAAAAAACTTGCTATGTGCCTAGGTTACAACATTTGATTAGAAAAAGATGGATTGATAGCGAAAAAATAATGGAATTTGATATGAACGCAAGCGCAAAAACAGAGGATCGGAAAACATCAAAAACATGCAAGAACTACCTTTTGGACGGGAAGTAGGATGTCACAGAAAATTTACGGAAAGAAATTGTAGACCTGAAGTAAGTCTCATGGGCTGCCTCGATCCTACGAGTGAAAGCTTGGTTGCAATGGATTTTTTAAATGAATTCATAGGAAGCTACAATAATCATACAGAATATTATAGGCCTATTCACGTGAATCAATTGGAACGAGTAAATAGCACAAATCCCCTAAAAATTATAAAAAAGTCTAGCCGGCAAGTGCGCAGGCCAACTGCTTGTTAAAACAGTCCTAACCTCTAATTGGACTAGTTATGACATTAATGTACTACTTACTTCCATCTCATTTGTTTTTAAGTACATGTCCGCCCAGATTTTTTTTTCACTGCATGCCCCTATCTTAATAATTACTCTAGTAAAGTTGAGAGCATATCTCATGCACATGGGTGTATTGACGAACATATGGACATGACATATCTGGACCATCCAACACGTACGAAATGGACGGCCCAGATCTAGTGAGCAAAATCCCACCGACCACTTAATGTGGTTTTGCGAAACCCCCTGTCTGAGGTTTTGTGAATCCCCCCCCCCCTCCCCATTTAAATGGGAGGTAGGATTTGACTCACTGGATCTGGACCATCTATTTCGTATTGGACGGTCCGGATGTGTCATGCCCATATGTTCACCAATGCACCCACGTGCATGAGATATGCCCTCGAAAGTTTACCTCTCCAACATCTGAGATAAAGACATGGGAGTGCTAGCCCACTATTGTCATTGTTGGAATACATTTCCAACGGTATAGTAATTTCATCTTGATTTCATGAAGTTTTGGTTGCTTAAAAGTTTCAGATTTGGAGTTTGAAGTTTCGACTAGAGTTCAACATGTTTCAGGATTCTAGAACATTCTAGAAGATTCCAAGAAAATTTGAAGCTCAAGTTTCAAGAAGTTTGATTTTGGAACTCAAGTTTCAACAAGTTTGAGAAAAAAAAAGAATTTCAAGAAGTTTCAAAGAAGTTTCATGAAGTTTCAAGAAGTCTTGTAAAAACATTTTAAAAGTTTCAAGTTTGATTGAGTTTGGCGTATTTCTAGAAGTTTTGAGAAGATTCCAAGAAAGTTTTAAGCCCAAGTTTCTTGTTGATTCCTTGCTCAGATCATCTTGTCGCCGTGGTTCTCTATATTGTTGTTTTCGGTCTTTCATATCACCGGTGAGCTCTAGAGCTTCTCTGACCACCATCTAAGCTCAAGTAGCTTCCCTAGACACCCTAGTAGCTTAAGCAAAAGTCTTTTTTTCTTAATGTGCGTTCAAATCGACAAAGATCGCAATCCCAACTGTTCTGTTGTTGTTGGACAGCCCGACAAACACTGTAGCAGAGCATTAGCTACTTATCCTTGTCGGTTATTGCTAGTAGGTGTTAATCTGGGTTATTACCAGTGCTAAAATTAGTTTGTAAGCTAAGCATTTTGTTAGTTTGCACATCAATACTTTGATTGTGCATCTTTTCAGCATTTTGTTCTCTGGTATTTTTACGGATGTTCATTCGCTTTCATCTTTTAGGTTCTCGACTTAGCAAGCGTGAGTGAAAATCTTGCTAAGCGGCGGAAAGTGAACAAGTGATTTATTACCAAGGCAAGCATCGACTTGCACCATATTGATCGGTTTGATACTTTAGTGTTTTGAATTACGGATGATAAGCATTGCATGCTATTTTTGAAGTATTAGTACTTTGTGAACTAGTTAGTTATATCCCATCTTTGTGGCTTATCCTTAATCAAACTCATACACTTATGCTTAAGATAGAATTCGGTGTTAGTAGAGTGTTACGTAGATTTTTGCTTAGCCATGCAAGTTTGTAGAAACGTTAGTGTTTGACAAGCTTATCTTGTTAGACACAGGAAACACCTTTTTGATTTCTATCTTTGATTTGTTTGTTAGTTTGGTTAAAACTAAAAGTTAAGTTAATTTTTGTTTGATAACAATTTGATTTAGATCTGGACAAGTGGATGCTAGTGTTGGTGCCTTAGTGCACGAGATTTGGGAAATGTAGTAGTCTTGTGGGATCGATGAAGGACCGAACTTTGACTTGTCAATTCAAGTACCTTACGTGCTTCCACCGTGGTGTGTGGTATTTGCTTGGTTAAGTAAGGGCTGATGTTATTGAGTTGAGAACCGGTGGAGTGAGGACATTTGTGAAGTTCACGTGTTCAGTAGGGCTCCGATTTCAATTCTATATGTGCAGGGGAGCACAATTTTACTTTCAGTTCATTGAATCGGCATTTCCGACATAACATGTGTGCCCCGGTTAGCAGGCACTATCCATTGTTTGTACTAAGTGGGATTAGTCGCACATGGGTAAATCAACTCAATAATGTCAACTTGCTGAAAAATACCAAATCTTAGTTTACGGTAGGCATACCAAAGGAAGTGTGTCATCATTCGGAGGCATCAGAAGGCTTATGGGCTGACTAAGTCGTGTGGGTAAAGATGTACACCCCCTGCAAGGTTAAAACTATTCGAATAGCCGTGTCAACGGTTACGGACAACACTTGTTTTGATGGACAACTCAGTATAGACTTTGAAATATTTTTGTATCATGGGTTTACTAGTTCGGCATGAAGGGTATTCATGCATGTTAATTGGTCAAAGTGGACAGCCACTTTGATTTTGTTTTTGTTTGTGATTAAACTCTATTTTTACTTACTGTTTTAGTCCCAACTTGTTTATAAAACTGCCTTAGAAAAACTTGGTAAGTATAGGTGTAAAACTGTTGCTTTATGCAAAAATTAATACCATTACAACCTTCCTGTTGTCAGCCTTAAGCATGTATAGATTCTAATCCTTTGGATAGGTGCTACTAAACACTTTCTTTTAGTAGTTTTGTGTAAGTCTTGCGAGTACCTTTTGTACTCAGGTGCTTTAACCACTTGTTGTAGGTGATAGCGGTTATGTATACGAACTACCCGTTAAGCGATCGTCGACGCTAACGAGTGAAGCTATTTCTATCCTCCACTCGATTGCCTTTGGGTGATGGGCAAACTAGTTGGAACTTTTGTTGTTTATATTCTTGTTTCATTGCTAAAACTTACATTAGATGTCATTGCCGGTCGGTTGTTTTCTGAACCGAACCCAGGTTTGTAAAGTTTTGTTATGTATGTATCTTGTATGCCTTGTATGACATGGTACAATGTTGTTTAGGATATATGTACAATAGTCTTTGATCTTGGGAACTATTGTAAGACATATATCCGGAACCTAGTATTGAATTTATTCCTTGTCAAAAGTTATGCTTTCGGTGTAATTATTTAATTTAGAATATATCCAATACAGGGTCCTCACATATGCCATGTATTGGGACAAGGAGACGACGGTGTGTCACCAAAATTGACACGAGGTTCGCGGTGGTCCACATCAATCCCTTGACATGATAGACTATCCTCGCTCCTCACCTTGACTACTTGCTGGGAAATCGTACTGCAGAAGGCCACAAGAAGACACCACCATCCTCACGCAGACTAGCATCGTTGCAAGCCACACCGGTCCCATCGCCCCATAGGCCTTACGCCAATGCTAGCTAGACTAGGCTTGAGAATAGAAGCTTTGTGGAGGGGGTAGATAATGGACCGGTGAGAAGGGAATCGGGAATTGGAAGAGGGTGGTGGATAAGGTTGATCCGATTAATGCAAATGTTTGTGGTTAGTTGATCGGGCGTGGGATTGTTATCTGTTAAAAACACCAACGATGCCATAGCATTTTCTAGATTTTCTCTAAAGATATAGGCATAGAAGAGTCTTGAACATTGTTTGGGATATAAAATATGTGTACCATTCTATACGCCTCTAGAGATCAAAAGGACAAGAGAAATAGTATTAAGCCACAACCAAAAATTAATCAAACAGAGGTGATCTAAATTCATTTTTAAACAATATATTTTTAATAGAATTACAAAAATAAATGCTCGTTCAATAAAATTAGAGAATAGGCTTATGTTGTCGTTTGAATTGGCGACATAGGTCATCACCAATCTAATTGGTGACGAGTATCCCTATCGTCATTTCAATTGGCGGCAATGACCTCGTCATCCACCAAACAATATTAAATGCCTATGTCACCATTCTAAATCGTGATTGGCCAAAAATTTAGACAAATCACCATTCCAAATCTGACGTGAAAACCCATGACTTCGTTGCCATTTGGAATGGCGACATAATCTCCCTATAAAAGGCCCAAAAATTGGTTAAATCTGTGGCCCCCTGTTATTTTCAGAAGACCAAAACCCGCTTGCCTTAAGGAGATAACTCTGGGCCTCCCTTGTGAATGGATTCCAACTTAACTCCATCTAAGCGAGAGGCTTCACCAAAACTAGAGCCCCGACGATCATCTGTGGCGCCTCTCGTGAGCACTACATGATAATCGGTTCTCCAATAGTCCAAGCACTACACTTAGTGAGTTAAATTGGAAGCCACAGACAGCGAGCATGAGATCATGTTGGCTCCCAAGATCAGCGACCAACATGCCCCAAACTCACATATAGCATTGATCACATCCATACAACAGTCATACATTCATAGTTCAAAAGACATTCATCATAATAGTTCAAGCCTACAACTATTACAAGTGGCCGACTGACCAAATTTAAATAAGATCATAAAGTAACAACGGAAGCAAGTAAATAAACCAAAAGTCCAGCATGGTATGCCCCATAACCCATCGGCAATCGACTGGGAGTTAAATAATAGCACTACTCATCAGAGTTGCCTAAATAGACACTAACGAGCTCATCGGGCTCAAAGTCTTCCTCACCTGAAATTGCAGCATCTGGATTAGTACAAATATACTCACAAGTCTTACACAAATAAAAATTAGTTATGCTAGAGATTGTTCCAAAGGAAGGCACATATTGGCTTAGTTTTTGCGAAGACGCAACAATTTTCAACCTACACATACAAATTTATCGATAGCCATTTTAAAAATAGATTTGAAGTAGAAGTAAATCACATGATAAAGTAATAAATTGAATAACAAATGAATCAAACAAAGAAAAAAGTGGCAGCCCACTTTGATACAACAAAATGCATGAACATCCCATTCATGCCGAATACCGAAGTTTACCCACAATTTAAATACAAAGTCTAACGATAGTAACTCCCAAACTCAAGCGGTTGTCCATAGCGTGGACACGGCTATTCAAATAGTTTTAACTCTGAGAGGTGTACTACTTTACCCACACGACTCGATTAGCCTGTAAGCCTCCAGGAATAATGACACACTTCCTTTGGTATGCCGGTAGGGAGAATCGAGATACAATCGCTTTTCAAAGAAGAAAATTCTATTGTGTTAGGTCCCCATGTGAGATGTTTCCATACCTAGTACAAGCGATTGATAGCACTTGCTAGGGGCTCAAGTTGTATTGGAAATACCGAGGTAATGTAAATATTAAAATTGGTGCTCTCTTGCACACTATAGAAAATTACCTCGGCTCCCTACGGACAAATGATCAACACAAGTTCCCTTACACCACCATGAGACTTCACCCAATAAAACCTTCCCCTACTTGATCAGATAGTACCCATATCCCGTGTGGTAGCACGAGTGTACTTGAATCAATGAGCGTTACCAAAGTTCGGTCCTTAATGGTTAGGACAAGACAACCACATATCCAATCTCGTGCCGAAGGCACCCTCACTAGCAAGCACTTGTACAGATGAAAAGCATCTAGGCCCCTAAAAATTGTTTTGGTAATTAATGACAATATGTGATTATGGGATTAACAAGTTTATTGAGTATTTACAAGGTTAAGTCCCATTGGTGAATTTGTTAACACAAGGATGCATGCCAAAGGAGAATATGAAGATCCACAAGACTCAAAGACAGGTACAAATAGTCTAGGTTCCTCTTCTTCCATTTTACCGGTCTTAGGAGTTTAGTTGGAAGACCGGATTATAGGTTAAATGCCGACTATTAAGAGGATCAAAGCTAGTAGTTTGACAAAGATGTTCTTGTGGCATATGGATCAATTTAGGACCATGCACGCATTTGAATTTGAAATTTAAATTGATTTGAGTGGTTTTGAACTTGTCCACAAATCGGTCGTCTGCTTGTGAAATCGGTTGTACCGGGATTGCGGTCGTTCGAAATTTGTGCGGCGGTTCAATAAAACCGAGAGCTCGCAAATATGACTTAAACCCTCTCATAGAAATCGGTCGTATCGTCCGTGCCTTCAACGGTCGTGCCGTTTATGGTCGCTCCGATTTTTATGAGCCGTTCAATAAAAAGCAGAACAAGTGTAAAATCGCTCGAAACTCTTTCGAAATCGGACGTTCGATTTTGGGAACGGTTGTACCGACTGCGGTCATTCCGATTTTTGTATGCGGTTCAATATTTCCGAACCCTTGCAAATCTTGAGCGATTCGCGAAACCCTACGATCGGTCGCACTGCTCAGATAATCGGTACAACCGGGAAATCGGACGTCGCGACCTTGCTGCGCGTCGCTTCATTTGGGAGTTCAACGGCTAGTAAATCTTTTTTAGTATCTGCTGAGCCGCTGGCATCGCGTTGAGAAGCGATCGACCGCACCTTTACTATGATCGTTCGATTTTCACGAAAGTTGGGGATTCGTCTCCAACGGTCTTTTGTTGGTGTGGGCTATAAATACCCCCAACCGCTCTAGACAATCATGCTGGAGTTCTTTGAACATTCATAGAGCCTTGAGAGCTTAGTGCACCCACTCAACACTCAAAACCTCTTGTGCATTCATTGTGAGTTTGTTGAGATTCACTCAAGTGCATTCATACTCCTAGTTGATCCATTTGCACTTAAGTGCGGTCAAGTGAAGACCGGTGATCTATTACTCTTGGAGTGTTGCCGCACTCCTAGACGGCTTGGCGGAGAGCACGGTGATCTCTTCAAGAAGATTGTGAAGAGGCCCGGTGCAAGCTTGTGAGTGGTTGGTGTTCGCCATCTCCGGAGCGGAGGAAGAACAACCATAGTGATCGAGGGAAGGCTTAATTCGTGGAGCCGGCTTGAGGTGTCAAGCTTCCTCAACGTGGACTAGTGAAGACCGGCAAGTCTTCGATACCACGGGAAAAACATCTTTGTGTCTTTGTGGTTATTTCTAGTCTTTACTTTTCGCATTTATATTTCTAGCTTGTTTATTGTGATTAAATAGCTTAGCTAGAAGTATAACTTGTTTAGACTAAGATATTAATTGGCTTAAATTGTTAAATTGTTAAAAAGTTTAAAAACCTCCTATTCACCCCCCTCTAGTCGGTTATCCTTGATCCTACAAGTGGTATCAGAGCTTGGTCTCTCATTAATCTAGACTTAACCGTCTAAGAGAGAAAAGGATGGCTAGTGAGGGAATCGCTATAGAAAGGCTCCTTTCTTTGATGGCTCAAATTATGCTTATTGGAAAATTAAAATGTCAATCTATTTAAAGGCCATGAGTCCGAAAATTTGGAAAATCGTAAATGAGGGTTACGTTATGCCTCTTAATCCACTACTCCCCACGGAGCAAGAGGAGCGTAATGGTCATTTAGATGCCCAAGCTATGAATGCTCTATTTGGAGCTTTGGAGCGGATGAGTTCAATAGAGTGAGCAACTTGGAGAACGCTCATACTATTTGGACCACTCTCTCGAAATCCATGAGGAACATCCACGGTCAAAGAAGCCAAATTGCATAGGCTTCGATTAAATATGAGACATTCATGATGTTGCCCAATGAAAACATCAATGAGATGTATTCAAGACTCAACAACATTGTGAATGAGCTCAAAGGCCTTGGGACTAACCTTCTTGATGTTGATATTGTGCTAAGATGCTTAGGGCTCTCCGGATAAATATGAGACGTTGGTGACGCTTATTTCTCAACTCACCCGAGTTGCCAAGGATGACACCAACGGGGCTTTTGGGCAACCTCATCACAAATGAGTTGTTCAAAAAGGATAAGGAAGAGCTATTGGAGACATCTTCATCAAAGAAGAAGATCACCGCTTTCAAAGCCGAAGCGGAATCAAGTGATGATGAGAAGGAAGAAGATGAATCCGACGAGGAGTATGCACTCCTTGTGAGAAAAATGAAGAGGTTCATGAAGAGACGTCCAAATCGAAGCTACAACTTTGACAAGTACAAGAAGGGGCAATCCTCAAGTGACAAGAACCGTTATAGCAACATTCGATGCTATAATTGCGAGAAGGGCACATTGCTTCCCGTTGCCCCCAAAAGAAGGACGACAAGGACAAGTCATTCAAGAAGAAGGAGTACAATGGCAAGAAGAAGCTTTTCAAGAAGCTTCACAAAGGTGGCAAGCATGAAGCCCACATTGGAGAGTGGGATTCAAATGATGAGTCAAGCGACTCCGATTCCGATGAGGAAGAGTCCCCCAAGAAGAAGGGACTAGTCGGCATCGCTATCAAAGAAGCTCCTTCGCTATTCTCTACTCCTACTTGCCTCATGGCAAAAGGAGATAAGGTAAAACCCTTTATTAGTGACGAACCAACTTATGATGAATTAATGGATATGCTTGATGATTTAAATGAATATCTTGGAAAAGAAAAATCAAAATATAAAGTCTTAAATAAAGAATACTTTACTCTAAAAGATTCTTATATGGAGCTTAAGGAAACTCACAACTTGCTTATCCAAGAAAATTCACATAAGTCTTGTTCTAGTATAGGGATTACATGCGATATTATTAATAAAATGCCTAGTATAGAAATTGCTAAGACTAGTGCATCCACTTCATGTGATGACCTACTTGCTATGCCATGTTGCTCTAGTGTTGATTCAAATGTTAACTTAGCAAATGCTTGTGATCCTTTGCTCATTGTTGAAAATCATGAACTAAAAAACAAGTGACCAAGCTAGGCAAGAGCTTGGAAAGATGTTTTAAGGGTAAGGCCACTCTTGACAAGCTCTTAAGCGAGCAAAGATGTTCATTCAACAAGGAAGGTCTTGGGTATGTGCCTAAGAAAGGTAAGAAGTCGATAAATAAGCCTACAAGTTTTGTGAGGCAAAATGGTAGGTATTGCTATAAGTCTTAGGAAATAGGACATATGCAACAAAATTGTCCTAAGGGTAAGGTTCCATCTCTTGGTATATATGATTCATGCTATATGTTTAGAAAATCTAAGAATGGTAAAGTAATTGCTCATTTTGTTGGCACTTCAATTATAGGCGCTAAAAAGAATGCTATTTGGGTGCCTAAATCCTTGGTTACTAACCTCCAAGGACCCAAACAAATTTGGGTACCTAAAAGAACTTAACTCTTGTTTTGTAGGTGAACTATAAGACCGGTGGAAAACATTGGGTGCTTGATAGTGGATGCACTCAACACATGACCGGTGATAGAAAAATGTTCACCACATTCGAGAATGGAAAAGGAGTAGACAAGATCACTTTTGGCGATAATAGCAAAGGAAAGGTATTAGGATTGGGTAAAATCGCTATCTCAAATGACCTCTCCATTTCTAATGTTTCTCTAGTAGAATCATTAAACTTTAACTTGCTATCCGTTGCTCAAATCTGTGATCTTGGACTAATTTGTTCTTTCTCAAGTGAAGGTGTAACCATATCTAATGCAAAGGATAGCTCTTTAGCTTTCAAAGGCTTTAGATTTGGAAATCTCTATTTGGTTGATTTTAGTTCAAGTGAATCTTGTTTAAAGACTTGTTTAATGGCAAAAACCTCATTGGGTTGGCTTTGGCATAGAAGGCTAGCTCATGTTGGAATGATTCAACTTAAAAGCTTTTCAAACATGATTTAGTTGTTGGCTTGAAAGATGTGAAGTTTGAGAAAAATAGACTTTGTAGTGCTTGTCAAGCCGGTAAGCAAGTCGCTAATTCTCATCCCTCCAAAAGTATCATGTCAACTTCTAGACCATTGGAACTCTTACATATGGATTTGTTTGGGCCAACAACCTATAAGAGTATCGGGGGTAATAGCTATTGTTTAGTCATTGTGGATGATTACTCTAGATATACATGGGTATTCTTCCTAGATGATAAAAGTGAAACCTCCGGGATTTTCAAAAGATTTGCAAAAAGGGCTCAAAATGAATTTGATTTCAAAATAAAGAAAATCCGTAGTGATAATGGTACCGAGTTCAAAAATACTAAAGTGGAAGACTTTTGTGATGAACTTGGTATAAAGCACGAACTTTCCACAACCTACACTCCGGAGCAAAATGGAGTTGTAGAAAGGAAAAATCGTACATTAATTGAAATGGCTAGGACAATGCTTGATGAATTTAATACTTCCGATAGTTTTTGGGCGGAAGCTATTAACACCGCTTGTCATGCCATAAATCGTCTTTATTTGCATCGCCTTTTGAAAAAGACTTCCTATGAGCTTATTGTAGGAAGAAAACCGAACATCTCTTATTTAGAGTCTTTGGTTGTAAGTGTTATATTTTAAAGAAGGGTGTTAAGTCTTTCAAAATTCGATAGTCGTTGTGATGTTGGTTTCTTGCTTGGTTACTCCTCAAATAGCAAGGCTTATCGTGTCTTTAACAAAAACTCCGGTTTAGTTGAAGAAAGGCACGATGTGCAATTTGATGAAACTAACGGCTCTCAAGAAGAGCAAGAGAACTTGGATGATGTGGGTAATGAAGCTTTGAGAAAAGCTATGGAGCATATGCAAATAGGTGACATCAAGCCCGAAGATGATCCATCATCTTCTACTCAAGTTGAGGCTCCAACCTCTTCCACTAATCAAATACAAATTGATGAAGAGGAAAATGTGGAAGATGATCAACCATCCAACCTACCACCAAGAATTCACAATGCTATTGCTAAAGATCATCCAATAGATCAAATATTGGGTGATGTAAGTAAAGGTGTTCAAACTCGATCTCGTATTGCTTCTTTTGTGAACATTACTCTTTTGTCTCTTCTATTGAGCCAAAGCATGTAGAAGAAGCACTTGAAGATCGGATTGGGTGAATGCTATGCATGAAGAACTCAATAACTTCACCGAAACCAAGTTTGGACTTTGGTGGATCGACCCAAGGAACAAAACATTATTGGTACAAAATGGATCTTAGA
>JAYEVD010000540.1:0-67893 GCA_036346405.1 Phyllostachys edulis
AATGTTTGATCATGTTGCAAGCGTCCTTCCTTGATATTCCATCCTCTAGCATGTAACATGTCGAACACCCCACGTGACTCCAAGAAGTTAGCCTTAGCCATTGCAAAGGAAGGAAAGACTACAATAGAGTTTCTATGGAGGAAATGTGTTTACCGATGATTAAACTCCGGATAGTCTGTGAAGTTGTGGTGGCCCTCTGTAGGGAATCTAGGTATATTACGTATTTCGCTTTGGTATAATTACAATTAGAATCCAATGGAACCTACACAGTATGTCAAAGATGGTCATTAAACCTAAGTTCGTGTTGCTTATAAAGTACAAATCAACATTAAGTATAGCGGTGAGTGCAACACTACTTACTTCTGGTTGTAGGGCAAAAGTATGAATTCCTTGTTGCGGTGAGCCATGAAAAAATCTATAACGTAATTCTCGACGAATGTTGCATTCGCGTGATGCTTCTTTCGAGACAACGTGTGGGTCGAGGAAACCTACCGGTGATTTCCTTCTTTCGCTTCACGGATCATGTATCTATTATACAAAAGCTAGAGTTATATATAACATTTATCGATATTACCACTAACATTGACCGTGATTGTACACACTTACAAATGTCAAAGATCGATATGATTGAGACGCCGAGCTTGCCGAGGTTGAAGAGACGTAACAAGTCGTCGAAGGTCACCGTGAAGATAGCCTCTTGATACACGTGGTTAAAATGATGCTCCTTGAACTTGACGGTGACACCCGAGCATCGCTGATCAACGGCTTGTTGGACCTGCTCCATGTACCATGCATGCAATTCCGTGCAATCCAAATTCTAGGGTAGGCTGTCTAACTTTCGAGCAACGGCTCGCTGGCTTGTATTTCCGGCCAACGGCAAGAAGGATATCGAGGAGAAGACTCGATCGTCTTCGATTTGCCCTTGCTCTGCCTCGCTTTGTATAGGTCGACTTCACAAGAGTCGATCGAGCACGAGGTGTAGATGCATGTGATGCAGCGGGCCCTTGCCATGTCAGTGCAGAAGCGGTGCGGCCAAGTCCGTGGACTTGATGCGTTCTGAGACATTCCGTGAAGTTGACACCGGAGCAGTAGCTCGTGCAGATGTCCTCCTTGGGCCATCGGATGAATGTTCCAACGGCTTGCCCTAGAGTCATGACCTCATCGCTTTGGGGAATTTTCAGCGGGACGGCCTCGAAATTGGCACAAACACCGCCCACATTCACTTTTGCGAAACCCGAGCTAGATTTGCACCGTGCACCAAAGCTCCGATCATCGATGGATACACCGCCCCAAGCAAGATCTAGGACAACAGAGACATATCTCACTTGGAGCTTGCACTTCAGAGCCACCTACGCATATATAGCGGTACAAAATTAGCTACTCCAACAGGCTTATGAATGGATTGAGCATTCCGAGATAATAATTATTACGGATGTCATCGACGAAAATCTGTCATCACCTATTGTGGTAGGGTTAGGGTTGGACCAGCGACTACTCGGATGTTTGGGGGGCTAGCTAGCGGTATAGTAGGGGCAGGGGCTTCCAACTGACTTGGCATTTGCAATCCCCTAATCCTTTCCTCAAAAGTCTCTTGCTGCTTTTGCTCGAACGCACGAATCCTTTCCTCAAAGGATTGACTGACTTTTTCACTGACCTCCGCTCTGATTTTTTCAGTGAGCTCATCTCTGAGGGATGCACGAAGATCCTCTCGTAGCTTTGCATCGTGCTCGGCTTTGGCTCTCCTCCTACTCCGGTACGATCCTCTGTCCGCTTGGAACCATTGTTCCCATGTAACAAAAACACTAAGGCCTCTCGTGTAACCGGATGCTCACTTCGTTTCCTAGGGCCGCAGAGAGTATATCTTTCTCCCTATCTGCTCGAATGAGCCTTGGGAAGATTGTGCACTCGGCGTTATCACGCAATATAGTCCGACATGTCATTTCACTTCCTATGAATTTATGGAGTAATTACAAACTAGGTAGTTCGACATCTTACGGCGTTGGGACACTTCACGGTCTTGAGGTTTGGAAAGTACACTTCAGAGGGCGAATAGCTAACCTCGCAAATAACCCTGCCGTCGGTAGACATCGGTGATCTCGGGAAATAGCAGGAGAGATTCAAGCCGCTTTTCGCTGTTCTGATCCTCCATATTGGGCTTTACCCGCATACCCAGCCGTGCCGAGTCCGTGGGGTGCTTTTTTTGCTGGAGGGCGTGTAGCGCGCACTTTCACTCTTAAATTCATCTGTCGTCTTCTTCGCCACAAACTCGGCCCAGACTCTTCCAATAATAGATACTTGTGGAAGGGCGGCAGATCCTTCTCCACGAAGTTCTTGACAAGCGTGCTCTTGAAGTTCTTCCACGCTTTGCACGCTTGTAAGCAACGCGTGCGTAAATCGCCACGAGTCCGTGAGTTCTCACCGGATCTCGAACGATGCAAGAATTTCCGCCGGCCGGCGATTTTCAATGGTCCGGGCACCACCTTCCACGAATCGTAGGTGATCTTGACCGCGTTCGTGCAACTATTCGACCATTCTCCGAATGCGGCACGCTGCTTTCGGCGAGGATTGATAGGGGTCCTGATCGATCGACCTCCGTGATGGTAAATCGCCCGTGGGCCTTTTCGATATTCCTCTTCTTCTACCACGTTGGATATTGTTCTGAGGATGGTGCATCATCGAGACACATGAGGCGTAGCCGACTCGAGAATGAGCGGAAGACATCTTCACAAGAAATAGAACATCATGTGAACAAATGAAATCAGCATAAAGCTAAGATTTAACATTTTGATATTGCTATCAGATGTAGAGTAAGCATTCCAATTAGAGCTCAAGTACAAACCCGATTATCAAAACAATTTCAGTACAAGACTATTATCATCACAGAGCATTCATCTCAAGCCCAACACACCACATTGCAATGTATTCCAGAGTAGCAGATCAAAACAAATACCATATGAATAACTGACTAGAACAAATACAAATTCCTAAAACAAGTACAATTATCATGAAGGACCATGACAGATTATTGATAGAAATAGTTAGGGAAAGGGGCATGGGGGTCGATCGGTAACTCGGCATTGGTTACCTTTAGGCCGAGGAGAAGGAAGAGGAGCAAGACGATGAGCAAAGAGTGGCGGCGCCGAAGGGGAGGCGGCTGCCTCGGGGAGGGAGGAGGCGCGGCTCGGCGGGCTGTAGGAGGAGGCTCGGCGGGCTCGGGGGGAGGTGCGCCGGGCTGGAGGAGGCGGCGGCGACGGATCGGGAGGAGGAAGCGCCGCCTCGAGGAGGCGGCGTCGAGGACGATGGCGGCGGCTCTGGGAGGAGGGAGCGAGAGAGTTGAGAAACTTAATCGCTTGAGAGTGGCGGTAGCGGCAAACCCTAGCTAGAGTCCGAATGTAAATAGGATGGACATCACGCACGGTTCTAAATTAGAACCATCTGATATACTATCACAGCCGTTCTAACTTAGAACCGCGTGATATATGATATATCTGAGCGGTTTTAATAAACAACCGCTCGTGATATTGATGAATCACGCAGCGGTTTTAATAAACAACCGCTGCGTGATATGTGATATGATTTATCACGAGCGGTTCTAATTTAGAACCGTGCTCGATGATAGGTATACAGACGGTTCTAAGTTAGAACCGCTCAGTGATATATAATGTATCATGCACGGTGTTAATAAACAACCGCTCGTGATATATGTAGCATGAACCTGAGTTTGATAAACAACCGTCTGCATGATACACATGTGAGACGGTCGTAGTTCAAAAAATCGTGATATTATTTTGTATTGGTTAATATCTAGATCGTTTCGCTTATTGGCTAGTCTCGGAAATGCTAGCCATGCCCTCTCAAACAAGCGAGTAAAAGACAACAAGTACATGTATATACATCCAATTCACATTCATTTGAGAAACAATCACATCCATTTCACAAGTACAAATCTCAATTAATTAACTCAAATGAACTAAAATTAACTATGATCATCGTAATGTATATAGTACATATACACACATTGTTCAATTAATCTTTAAAAATTAGCCCTTCATGATGATCGACGCATTATGTAGCTAGTTTAGTCATGTTCTTCTTCCTCGACCCTTATGCCGCTTCCAAAGGAGGCAACTCGTCAAATTGATTGTATTCTTCCTCGTCCACTACATTCTCAACTCCGACAATCCTCCTTTTTCCATGAAGAACTACGTGGCGCTTCTTATTTGCGGGTCGGTAACATAGAAGACTTGAACAACTTGGTTAGCCAAGATCGAACGGTTCGTCTTTGTATCCGACACGCTCGAGGTCCACGTAGTGACGCCTGCATTTATCGACCTTCACTGTGGGAGATGGACCCAACGGCACCAAATAGGGGATCTTGAAAAGCACGTAGTCGAGCTCCCATATCTCCTCTATTTGCCCATAGTAGGAGCTCCTCACCCCATCGGTCACGAATGCATCTATGACACCGCATGTTACGGTTAGTGCTTTTTATATCCACGAGCCTGCGTATAGAATGTGTACCCATTTATATCGTATCCTCGCCATGTTACAAGCTGTAAATGTTGGCCCTTTTGCCAACCATGTCGAGATATCACTTGACGAGCTCCTAGCAAGTCGCTCCTTCAACCATTGGTTGAACCGCTGCATTGTGTTGTCTCGTGATCCAAACATCCGCCGCAGCGGATTACTCGCTGTCAAGCACGCCCTTGTCTTTGGTCGATATCTCGAGGACACTTCAGTCATGTGTTGCAAGACGTGAAATGGGCTTGAGCATACGCATCCATATTTGGAGTGATTGCTTTCCTCCGATGGTCCCGATACCTCGAGCCTCCCCTCATGGCGAGATCGAGGCACACCTATCGGTTCGACTGAGCCATGTAATCGGCGTAACTCAATGACCTCTTCGGTTGCATAACCTTCGACGATCTTGCCCTCGCCGAGATCGATTTCGTACATATGACTTGAGAATTCCATGAACCTCTCGAACGGGTACATGCTACGAGGAACACGGGCCCAAGACATCTTTATCTCCTCACAATATGAACAATGAGATGGACCATGATATCGAAAAACGCACGGAGGGAAATACATCTCAAGATCACATAGTGTCGCTCACCACCTCGCCCCGCAGAGCATCTAGTCCTTCGAGATCGATGACCTTTCGAGCAATTGTGTTAAAAAATAACACAGCCTCATGATTGTCTCTGACTTTTGATCGGCAAAATACTTCTAATTGCAACAGGAGCATTTGTGTCATCAACACATGACAATCATGAGACTTCATGCCAATTAACTTCAAATCTTTTATCGAAACAAGTTTCTTCATGTTGGCGGAGTAACCGGACGGAACTTTCACGCCATGCAAGCACCGCACAGCTTCGGTTCTTCTCGGCCTTGGACAGAGTGTAACAAGCGGGGAAGGTGCGCTCGTTCTTTATCGGTCCTTGTTGGTGCTAACTCAGGTCTGATGTCCATATCAACCAAGTCAAGCCGCATTGACACCATCTTTTGTTTTGTCACGTAATGTTGAGAAGAGACCAATCAAGTCAGCCACATACATTCTTTTCTACATGCATGACGCCGATGCAAGGGCGAACTTCTAGGTGCTCCCAATAAGGTAAGTCCCAAAATATTGATCTCTTCTTCCACATATTCTTCTTACTTGTCCTCGATTTACATCCCTTTCCAAGCACAACATCTAAATCCTTAACCATATCATAGACCTCTTTTCCGCTTAAATGCCTTGGAGGTGAATTGTCCTCCTTCTCTCCGCTTAATTGTTTCTTCATCCTGCGGTATGGGTGAGCCCTCGAAGGAACCTACGATGACGACATGTACACGGTTTTGCGCGAGTGATTCAGCCACACACTCTCGGTATCATCTAAGCAAAGGAGTCTGAGCTTTGGCCCCTTTTGTACTGGCCCGACATATTAGCAAGAGGCGGGATAATCATTTATGATGTAGAACAACAAGGAACGTAAAGTGAAGTTCTCTCGTTTGTACGCATCCCATACTCTGCACCCTTCAATCCACGGTATTTTTAGATCTTCCATCAATGGTGCTAGGTACACATCAATATCATTCCAGTGTTGCTTCGCCCTTGGATAAGTATCGACAACAAAATATACTTCCGCTTCATACACAACCAAGGAGGAAGGTTGTAGATACTGAGCGCCACGGGCCAAGTGCTATGTCATTTGCTCATATTACCAAAGGATTCATTCCATCTGTACTCAATCCAAACCTTATATTCCTCGGTTCCGCACTTTGAAGTTTGCAAACCTCCTATCGATGTTTTTCCACCGGGCGGAATCAGCAGGGTGTCTTAACTTTCCGTCATTCTTACGCTCCTCTGAGTGCCAATACAGCAGTTTTGCATTCTTTGGGTTCGCAAAAAACCGCTTCAAACGGGGAATTACAGGAAGATACCACGCCACCTTAGCAGGAGGTCCTTTCTTCACCTCGATTCCCTCGTCGTCATCTGATTGCTTCTTACGCTTGTATCGGGATGCGTTGCACACCGGACATACATGCATGTTTGTATACTCGTTACGGTAGAGGATACAGTCGTTCGGACATGCATGTATTCTTTCTACTTCCATTCCCAATGGACAAAGAACCTTTTTGGCTTTGTAGGTGGTTTTGGGCAACTCATTTCCCTCCGGAAGCATGTCCGCTAAGAGACCTAACAGCTCCGTGAAACTCTTGTCGGACCAACCGTTGCTTGCCTTCAATTTCAGCAGTTTAAGCACGGATGACAACCTTGTGTATTCCGACTTGCAGCCCGGGAACAAAGGTTTCTCTGAGTCCTCCATCACGCCCCGGAATTGAACATACCTCTCATCACGGTTCCTACGCATCATGAAGCATCCGATCTAGATTGTCATCGTGCAGCCTATCCGAATCGGAACCACAATCGACATTCGCGGCATATCGTTGACTTCTCAGATAATATGCATATCGTTGACTTCAGATAATATGCTCTTCACCGTGGTGGTCCAACATGTATAACCCTTTTTGAAACCCCTTCGAATCAAGTGTGCTTCGATCTGCGCTCGGTTGTTAAACATCTTCAGATTCTCGCAGTCAATGCATGGACAATACATATATTCCGCCCCCTTATTCAACATATCCTCCTCGGCGGCTCTTGTAAAAGCGACACGCCATTAATGTACTCTTCACTCACACGGTTCTCGGTGTACATCCGACTTCGGTCCATCACACGGTTCGTATTGAAAACCCCGAAAATAAATAAAAGAGTGATGACTTCAAAGCGTATTTTCCGAGGCTTAATTATGATTTTTTCATTTTTACATTTTTTCGGATTTTATTAACTTACATGTGGGCCCTACTTGTCGGTGACTCATTTTTATTTCATGATTTTATTTATAAAGTCTATGGCGGTCCCACATGTCATAGACTCGTTAGTTTATTAACTAAATGATTAAAAGCAGAGGATTAATTAATTTGAAGCTCAAAGCTGGGCTTAGGGTGACATTGCATTGCTATATAGTCGTGGCTCTCGGCCCTAAGGTCGCTTTGGTAACCGAAGCAGACGATGTCCCATGGAGGCGCTGAAACTAGCGATTTCGGCGTGCTTGCTCAAACTACTCAAATTAAAGGATGCTTATGCTTGATATCTCACCTCGATCACGAGGAAGGTGTCAATGAAAGTCGGGAAGGTCCAAGCGCGCTGGTCGCCGATCGGTGAAGAGAGGCGGCGGCAAGCTCCTCGGCGACAATATACAACTGAAATGGACCAGGCTCGGTGAGGTAAGGCGATGTACTCAAACCGCACGCAGGCGGCGATGGACCTATCGTGAGCGCCTAGAGATATGGAGATCAAGAAGACTATATCTGTTTTGGCGGGAGGCGGAGCTATATATATCGTCGTGGTGAGTTAATTATCACGACGGTTTTAACAAAACCCGTCTGTGATATTGGGCAATATCACGACGGTTCATGTTTGGAACCGTCATGAAGTATCACGAGCGGTTTTAAAACAAACCGCTGCGTGATATTGTGTAATATCACGGAGCGGTTCATGTTTGGAACCGTCGTGAAGTATCCTGACGGTTCCAAACATGAACCGCTGCGTGATATGACATCTTCCACGAGCGGTTTTAAGCGCGGAGAATAACAGGCGGTGGGTAACAAAACCGCCTGAGATTGTGTTCATCTGAGCGGTTTCGATGAACCGTCTGTGATCGGCGTCGATAGATAGCATTTACGTAGTAGTGTAGGCTACTTTACTTAAAAATAAAATTTGAGTGAAGGTCTAGGCACCACTCAGCCTTATTCTCTTTGGGTACGCCCTATGCCAAGCCTATGCAAGACACTAGACGGAACAATTATAACACATCAAGCAGACACGTATGGCATCAATACTCTTGAAAAAAATTCCAATATATTACTTGGTCAATTGCCTAGCATGCGAGAGTTTCACCAGTGTGTATGGCTCTATTGATACTTAGTAGACCCTTCCACATACGGAGACTTGCCGTCTTGTTCTCCCTGTCGCATTAATTATCTGATGTTATAGTGTCTAGCTACTTGATTTCTCTGCACTGTAGCAAATTTAGAATACATCTCTCCGGCAGCACTACAACCCTAAAAATACGGTGAAATCTTAGGCCCTCCGGCGATCTCCACCGGCCCCATTCCCGTCAGGATCAGAGGTTGTCTTCGGCTACACCTCCACCCTGTACGTACCTCGTTATGAGAAAAAAATAACTATGTGAATTGTTTCCTTTTTCTCGTGGCGGGAAATAACTAGGGTTCCACTCAAAAATTTCCCCAATTCCGCACAATTGAGTTCTCCCCCATCGATCCCCCAAAATTTATGTTTTCTAGAGGCCGGTACGTGTGGATCCACTAAATCATGGCATGTATACAAGTTTTGAAGTAAATATACGACATTCTTATAGTAAATCTCATGATCTTTTTAATCTTATTTTGGTTGAGGCAGGAAATGAGAACACTCGGCGAGATCCCCTCGAAGGTGAGGAAGATCGCCATAGAGGACAGCCAGTCCACGTTGGCGATTTTAAAGACCCATCTCAACTTGACCTGCGAAGCACAAACATCAAAGGTCGTCCGTCACGCATCCACACGCCGGTATTTCTCGGAAAAAGCGGTTGGGCAAGAAGAGGAAAGTTGTCGAGTCAGAGGACTTTGTTGTCCTAACGTCTGCCCGGAGCCCGCATAGCGGAGTTGACCTGGTAAAGCGATGCATTCATAGCAATAAATCCTTCTAGAAATTTTTTTTTAGTTTACTGTCCCGTTACTAGCTTATACCTTATGACACAATCATACAAATGGATGAGCCATGTGATGGATTAGACAAGGCCGATAGCAATTAACTTGTTAGGCCAGGATTCTGGACAACGCCAGCTTAATTTGTTGATCCTACCTAGTCTTGGTTTAGCAGTTGATATATTGACTCCTTGGGTACATCGTACAAGTGTACAATATATATACTATACATTAGGCAAGGCAGTACTTGTCCAACGAATCACATTTTAATGGCACAAGGATGCAGAGGCCAATGGTATTTTTCTTGGTCATCCGCAAACATGTTAGATTTAACATAACAAAGCTGAGATATTTTGGTGTCTTCTAGTTAAAGTCTTCCGTGCAGTACATTTTAGCTAAGCAAGGGAAATTGGAGGCATAAACTTTGCTCTCTATGGGATAGCTAGAAATTCTCTAATTAATTGATAGAAAAAAGGAAAGTAGTAGATCTATATTATAATATGTTATCATATTACTTTTAGGATCTATATGATAAAAGGATTTTGTTGAACCGAGCAGCGACTAGAGAGGGTAAATAGGAGCACCTACTCTTTTTCAAACCCCGACGGTATTCAACTTCTTCTTCTCCTCGGTAGTTATGGAAGCTATGAAGATCAGAAACATAAGCATAGTGGAAGTCTTATGTTGAAACCGAGAAAACCCCGAGGCAACCCTGCTTGCTGGTCTGACCGCCCAAGGGTCGGTTTGACCACGTGAAGGTCGATCTGACCGCCTGAGAGGCCGGTCTAACCTCCAACCGCAAAACATCATCCTGCATAGATCACAAAATGACCTAACTTTGAATTCGGTGATCCAAATCACATGAGATTTCAACCATAGCTCATCAAGAAGGTCAAGAACCTATTCCAATTAACGATCGAGACGATCGAAGCCAAGGTTCCATGAATTTCTTGGATGTGATCAAGAAGGCACAAGAACCGAGAAAATTCGAACTTTGATCTAAAAACTTGCTCATGGGTGGATGATAGTCAAGATAACCCTAGATGGATTCCCACACGTCCTATCAAGCTAGATCACAGCAAAAAAAAAAAACCGAGGAAAACGAAAGAAACACACCAAATCCCAAAGACATCAATGAGAGAGCAAGACCAAGAGAGAACTCATCTTGGTGCAAATCTTGCTTGAATTGATTCAAGAGATTGTTCGTTTACAGCTATTCCACCATGGAGGACAAAAACTCAACACTTGAGCACTCAATCAATCCATTTCTCTCAAATCCTAGCCTCCTCTATTTTCACTTTCTCTAAATCACAAATTATGGTTTATTCTTGGAAGGGTCTGTGAGGTGCAAATTCTGCACCCTATCCTTTTATAGGATAGGTCAAAAGAGAAAACCTTATCAGGCAACCGTTAAGCCCATACACAAACATGTCTACACCCGCGCACACTTCTCAAAGCAGATGATGAACCGGACTTCCCGAATCCTTCTCTTCACGATCATCTTCTTTTGACCTAAATAGACTCTCATTCTTGTAGTCTTTCGCCCTTTGTTTCTCCAAAGGTCACCAACCTAATATTTTGGCGAACTTACCAAAATACCCATTCTCGATCCTTTTACGAAGATCGGGTCTAATCGTCGTGAAGCAATCCCATGCTTCGCCACATGTAGGTTGATCAATGGCTATCTTCATGTCGGCAAGTCTCTCTCATCCGGCTCCCAATGGAACCACCATGGCACTTGCACCGACCACCATGCCACTTGATGCAACTCGTCGCACTGAACTTCCCATTCGGTCATCCTTGTCTATCTTGTGTCGTGCTTGAGTCCATTGACTTCACCCGACATCCTCGATCGTTCTGGACCTTAGCTCTGATAGCCTAGTTTCGATCACCCTCACCGTTGACTATCATTAACTCCAAGCCACTTGCACAACAATAGACCAAGAAATCGATTCTGAGTATAAGCTCTTCGCAACTTGACCCACGTTAACTAAAACATACATCATTCAACACATATACACTGAAACTCATGACTTTAATCAATCCCATGAAATTCATCGCCTTTCTATCACATGAACAGAGATGGTTGGTCAAACCGCCACCTATGGCCGGTCTGACCGCCCGAGACTCAAGGAAAATTTCCAAGTAGCTCAAACCACACTCTCTCTCAAATTTTTAAACTTTATCTAGTTTTTCCTCAAAACTCCGTTTTCAATGAGACCATGTGCAAACACATCCTCTCACCTTCCTACACGTGTTTTTTTTTCCGATTTCCAAAATTCACAAATCGAATTTTTGGCCGGTCAGACCACCGCATGTGGCCGAGTCAAACCGCCACCCATGCTCGGTCTGACCTCCTTAGCTTGACACAGTCTGAATTTTCCCGAAAACGAGGTTTTTTCTAAACACATCGACGCTATTGCCAATTGTTCAGTACACTAAGATTATAATCATATCCCCTAATCTCCACAGATTTAAAATAGACTTGCAATTTTGAATTACGTGATTGGTTGACTGATATGGCTAAAAGAATAAGCACCTCAGCACAAAGTCACGTGTTATTATATCATCATTTTATTCGCCTTATGGTTATATACGAATTTTAGATAATATATGAGTAAAACCTCTCCTGGCCTCTGCATCAAAGATGCACACATCCTAATTTATTAAAAAGTTTAGGGAGATGCACACATCCTAATTTATTAAAAAGCTTAGGGCATCATAGTAGCCCAACTGTTAATACTGGCATAAGCCTTACAAGAAAATCATGAATGAAATTTAAACTCAATCATTATAAATTCTTTGACTAAACCGCCACCCATGAGCATATAAAATTTGCTTCGCCATAACCTCCAGATGAACGCTTCCATCCAGCATGGACTCCTTTTGGTCCGGTTTCTACAGATTTGCCCAAGCCCTCAGCCAGTGTCCGGTCAAAAGGATAACCTGAAATGGATTAGTAACAATCTTTTTATTAAAAACGACATCATTCCGGCATAACCAAATAGACCAACATAAGGCACTAGCTCCCACCAAGAGTTGTGACTTTAAAATTGTTGGAATTCCAGCTAACCAATTCCTGAACATGTTTGCTATACTCGTAGGGGGGATAAATTAAACTCACAACTAACAACCCACCAAGTGAGACGCACAATTGTGCAATCAATAAAAAGATGCTGAATTGTTTCCTCTTTAATACAGAAACAGCACTGCTTGTTTCCCCTCTAATTTCTTTTAAACAGATTATCTTTAGTTAAAACTACCCCTCTTTTGAGATACAAAAGGAAAATTTGTACTTTTAAGGGAATTTTAATTAGCCAAAATAAATTCCTAATAGGGACTTGATAATTATTAATTAGGGCCCCATAGAAAGATTTGACCGTAAACAGGCCAGATTTATTTAAATTCCATCTAAAGATATCCTTTTGAGAGCTTAACTGTAAATTAGCAATTCTCAAAATTAGATCATTCCAAGCATGTAACTTGGGACCAATAATAGGTCTTTGGAAAGAAATAGTTAAAGGTATCGATCTCATAATAGTTGCCACAGTATCCTCCTTTCTCCTTACCCCATTATAAAGAATAGGGTATTGTTTTTTCAACGGAGAATCACCTAACCAAATATCTTCCTAAAACCTAGTTTGCCTTCCATTTTGAACCTGGAAAGACCCTAACCGAAGAAATTGATCTTTAATTTTCATAAGTCCCGACCAAAAATGAGAAGTCCCAGGCTTATTAACCACCTGCGAAAGACTTTTGTCCCCCAAATACTTCCTTGTTAGCAACGATTGCCAAACACCTTCTTCATTTAGCAGTTTAAATAACCATTTCCCAAGAAGGCTTTTATTTTTTGCGTCTAAGTTTGGAATGCCTAGACCACCATGCTCTTTGGGTGAACAAACTACACTCCATTTAGCAAGTCTGTATTTACATTTATGATTGTCAGTCTGCCAGAAGAATCTAGAACGATAAAAATCTAGTCGCTTGAGGACTTGTCTAGGCACTTGAAAAAAAGAAAACATAAACATAGGCAGACTACTTAGTACCGAGTTAATAAGTACTAACCGTCCCCCCACAGACATATTTTTTCCTTTCCAACTACTAAGCTTTTTCTCAATTCTATCCTCTACCCTTTCCAATCACTATTCCTTAACTTTTTAAAGTGTATAGGAATGCCCAAGTACCTGAAAGGAAAAGCACCCACTTCACAACCAAATAACTGTGTAAACTGCGGTTCAGCAACTTTGGCAAAACCAAAACAAAAAATCTCACTCTTATGGAAATTAATCTTTAAACCCGATAATTGTTCAAAGACACAAAGAATAAGCTTCAGATTTTTGGCTTGTTCCAAATCATTATTCAAAAAGAGGATCGTGTCGTCAGCATACTGTAAAATTGACAAACCATCCTCAATCAAGTGAGGAACTATGCCTGTTGAAAGGCCTGCTTCCTTAGCTCGAGAAATAAAAATGGCAGGCATGTCCCCTACAATGTTAAAGAGGATAGGAGACATAGGATCACCTTGCCTTAGACCTTTCTGAGTTTGGAAAAAGGAATACAAATAAAATGATGATATAATCTTAAGGTGAATAATATCATCATTTTATTCACCTTAAGATTATATACGGATACTTGCTGAGAACCAAACCTTGCTTGGGTGGCTAGTGGTGGTGGTTGTACCCTCAGCCTACGAGGGTTCAAACCCCAGGTTTGGTCCTGCATGTCTCATTTAGGAGGATTTCCTTTCAGTGGGAGGTGACGTGCCCGTCGCAAGCAAGACGCCGGTGGTGACTTCATTATTTCTTCGTCAAGCTCTGCTCGTCTAGTCTTTCGTAGGCGTTGTGTGTGTGAGCGTCTATGTGTTATACTGGGTGTTTCGCAAAATAAAAAATATATAGGGACACTTGCCAGGATTTCATGTTGCTTCTTGTTTGGTCCAGAAAATGTTCCTTCTTAACTAAGTACTTTCCTTCACTGCTAACTCCGTATTTTTGTCGTGACTAAGTTTATCGGTCTGTCATACGCAATTGATAGTTTAATACAGATTGCAGGACTTACTAGCCCTCTCTTTTTGATGTTTTACCTTTTCTCCTCCCAAAGTCCAAGCCATCGCTACCCATCCTCTACCACTACGTTGTCAGTTTGTCACCATTTTCCTCCGTGTCCCCGTCCAAAATCTCTCTATACAGGATGTTTGCTCACTATGGATACAAGTAAATACAGGACAAATCTCATGATTTTTTTGATATGACAGTAAACGAGGACATCCGACGAGATCTCTCGAAGGAGAGGAAGATGGCCATAGAGGACAGCCAGTTGGTGCTGGTGATTTTCGTGGAACCATCTCAACCCAACCCAACCCTGCCGAACCACAAACATTAGAGGTTAGCCAGTTGGCGCGGGTATTTTTTTTTAAAAAAAACAGTTAGACAAGAAGACTGTCGAGTCAAAGAACGTTGTTGTCTGGACGTCTGCCGTGGAGCCCGCAGCGGAGTCTGACCTGGCAAAGCGATGCATTCATACATGGTAGACGGTAGACCCTTCCACAGATGGACTTGCCGTCTTGTTATTCCTGTCGCATTAATTATCTGATGTTCTAGTGTCTAGCTACTTGATTTATCACGTCACTCTCTGCTACTTGATTTTGTCACGCAACTGAAGTACTGAACTCCCCCTCTTCATCCAGTTAGACTAGTGTTTCATGCACCTTGGTGCGTGGGCATCCAAATCAATATCCGGTGATGTGCTTTAAGATTTGCAAAGTATAATATGTGTATCTTCATATATCCATAAAAAAGTGCATTTGAGATGTTAAACTCTGAAAAAAAAATCATCTTCAATTTAACTAGTTTGAGCTAGTTTCATGGTATATAATCACTCTAGTTGCAATAAATTCAAAAGTAGTTCAAACTAGTTTGAACTGGGTTCAAAACTCACTTGCCATAAATATATCAGGGGTATAAAATATTTTCATACTCAAACTCATATATATGTATATATATACACATACACTATTTTGTAGCTGAGCATAGAATATCTATTCTATGCGCCAGCCAACCCACCGGGCACGACCGAGCACGCTCCACCAGTGAGTCGCATGGCACAAAACCAACAGTTGTGGCCATGAACCCACGACCCCCACGTGCTACGTCATATGATCAGGCGGTGCTACGATGGGATATGGCAGTAAAGTATGGATTACGCCCCTATACACGTGTGATACAATACAGGAGAAAAACACACTTGCCATGATCGCCAATCTGCGTACGTGCAGATTCTCTCGTCATATGGATGTTCTTTTTTCAAGATATCAGCTACGCCCCACTCGTTCGAATTCGAAGCGCCTGATGTGTCTGACGACGAGATGAGACTGATAGCATCCGGACTAAGCAAGCGCACTTACCGTGGTGTGAGATTCCCGTAGGTTGCATCCGCACGGCACGGCACGGGCACAGGCTGTCGCATTCTTCCTTGCAATTGACTGTGACGAGGACTTGGCCGAAAGCCTGGGTCAAGCACGGACCAAAGCTAAGTGCTCCTCCATGCTTCTCTCTCTCTAGCTTCCTATCCCAGTGTTGCAGCCTGAGCTCACAGAGAGGCCTCACCTTCCGAGGATACAGTCTCTTGTGCCGGTCAGGAGAGGGCGTCCCGGATTGAAATGGTGTCGTCTTGATTATTACACCCTCCGGTTCACAAAACAATTTGTTCTGGAATACGTACAGTCAAACTCTGAAAAATCATGTGTAGATTTATCACGAGAAGTATTTTCATAACATTATAATTTTATTAGATTTTACAAACATATTACAATAATATTAGTCGTCAAAGTTGTATTTTGGAGACCGAATTGATGTCTAAAACAACTTGTTTTTGTGAACCGGAGGGAGTAGATACGTAGTAGTTGTAATACAGTGTTCAACTGTTTGTCATGTAGTAATATAATACATAGTATTTTAAGTTGGTAACTAGTGTACACTCTCTCACCTAAACCCTAATGATGATAAGTTTTTTAAAAAATGAAACTAACGACGCATACGCAATAATATATCTTTTTAGGGGATGCATACGCAATAATATGATCATCTGAACTTTGTCTTTGCGGGGCCTTTGTCAGCCAGGCCCGAACAAGGGCCCTGTGCTGCTATATAAGGCACAGTCATTCACCGCTTCCATGCAATTCAGTCACAACCGGTTAGATTCTTACAGCCACACTGACTAATTCTTCGCTGTCATCCCAATCGAAGTTCCTTCCTGCTACAATTCATAGCTACCAGAGACCAATTCAACTAGCTCGGCCAGGTTGAGATTTCCCCTAACTTGTACTACAGAACTGACAACAGAACTAATCTGCCATTTCTCTTATACATGCTCTTTCTTTTTGCTGAACGTGCAGGATATCTACAGATTGCTGAATCCTAATGGTGGACACGGTCAGTTCTGTAGTTGTCCAGGAAACGGTTAACCAGATTCTTTCTGGTGTGATCGACAAGTACGAGTACATATCAAATGAAAAGATGAACATGGAGATGAACATGGAGAGGCTGGACATGGCGCACATCAAGTTGGAGGCCGCACTCAAGACATCCGAGAAGTGGAAGATCAACGACACGTCTATGCTGCGCTGGCGGAAGAAGCTAAAGCGTGCGGCCCAAGAGTGCGATGACACACTACGCAAATGCAAGCAACGAATCCTAAAAGAAGAAGAGATGGAGCAGGAGGTAAAGAATTACTCCTTCCCTAGACGGATCGCTCATACAACCAAGTCATTCGTCTCCTCTTTTTTAAGTGGTAGTACTAGTAGTAACTATGAGTCCAGTAGATGCGCTGTCCGAAGATTCGAGTGGTTTGCAGATTGTGCTAGTGATTTTTTGAGATTCCTAGAGCTTGGCACACCGCGGCAATACATGTTCTTGGACCCTCTCGTAAGGCACCTTCTTGCAGGCAAAGCAACAGTCTGTAAATTTGCAAGGGAAAATCAACACCACCTGCTTTCTATACGGCCCTTCAGAACTGCCGACCACGGGATGGAGAGCAGGCTGCTCTTTATCCACAAAGACGGTGATGCACCAGAGAATGATTTCATCCTTGGTCTCGCCTTACAACTTTCGGAGAGCACGGACATAGTTGGGATTGCAGTCAAATGCCTGGAGTTGTTTTATACACCTCACTTCAAGTCTAAAGTCGAAAGTGTTAAGACAAAGCTCACTCAGCTGCCAACGCAAGACTTGTACTGGGTGCCATATTTTGATTCTAGCCATAAACGACATTGGGACAATATTAACGGTGTTTTTACTAAGTGGTTTCGCCCAAACTCACTATGTTGCAAGCAGCCCTGTGGTAGTAGCAACACAAATGTTCCATCAGAGTTGTTATCATGTACGAACATTTCTATGGAACCAGTTATCGATGTGTATTTGCAGGCCTACATCCCACTACCTGCTAGGTGCAACAGACGGAGGACAATCATCAAAGGCAAAACAAGTTCCCTGCAGAAAGGCTTTCCGTATCTGAAAATTGGACTCCTCTTCTCGCCCCATGCTTCTTCAGAAGACTTGCAGCTTGCCGTCGGGGGTTCTGCGACATGGATTAGCGGGGAGGAGCAACATGGATTGTATACAAACATTACCTTGGAACAGCTGAGCGAGATCATGTTGCCAAAGGCGATAGATTGCCTTCGCCAGAAGGCCGAAGCGACGGCGTATCAGATGCTCTGGAAGTCCAGACATGGTAGCGCATACCTTCAGGTTGAGAAGACAACCGTTCGGAAGCTGTTGCAAAGTCAAGAGGAGAAGGTGGAGCGACAGACATATTTCGTCACTGAATTCCTCAGCTCGTGGGCTGCACATGCGCCTGCCCGGCTGCAGGGCTCGATCGTGGACTGGATTCAGAAGAATGAGAAGGAAATGCAGCTAGCGGTTGATTCAGCTGATGAACTACAGAACTGGTCCCTCAAGTTCTAGATCATCGAAATGTAATGAGGCAATTCGAGCACTGTACAAAGTATAGTATAAATTGTGTGTACACCGTCTTAGTAAAAACAGTATACATCGATCACCCCGTGTACTGTTGTGTTGCACCAAATTACTAAGTGTAGATGTATTTTTTTTAGATAATGGAAGAGAAAAAATGGGCTGATGTATTGGCCAAAGTGATGTACGTACAACGGTATACGTGTCCCTCATTGTAACGTGCCGTTTTCGGATGTAAATAGTATTTACTAAATTGGTTTTCGGTTTTCGTTTGTATGTTAATTATCAAGTATTTTCAAAATCTTCTAGCTTCTTTTAAACTCGGGTTTGTGTTTCAAACATCTTTGATTTTCGAAATTCTTCAAGTTTGAATTTCTCCTTTTTCGGTTTTAGACCCCTTTCTCTTTCTTGGCCCTTTTCTTTTTCCTTGGGCTCAGCCCTAATTTTCTTTGAGCCGGCCCCTTTTCTCCTGGCCTAGCCCAGCCGCCCCGACCTTTCTTTTTTCCTTCCACTACCAGAAACCCGATTTTTCTCGAGTGCCCAAAACACTTGGGAAATTAGGAAAAACACTCAGGAGCAAAATTCCCGAAGGCCGGCCGTCGGAAAAGAGCACTCGGGATAATTTAGTCAAAGAAATCACTGGTTTCCTGAGTGTTTTGAGTTTGAGATTTTCAATCGGGAAAGGTAACTTTCCCGAGTGTTCAAGATTACACTCGAGAAACATAAAACACTCGACAGAAATAACTTTCCCGAGTGTTCAGAATTACACCCGAGAAAGTATAGAATTTGTCCCGAGTGTATTTTTCAAATTTACACTCGGAAAATCTTGCCACGTGACAACCCAGCACACATGCAGATTTGTGATTTTCCCAAGTGTTTGGCAACTAAAGACACTCGGAAAATACCTTAACAATATATACAACAATTTTGTACGTACAATGCATTTCATTTTAAACCAGACTCAGACTGACAGGAAACTCAGCAATCAAACAGAGCATACATTCCACAATAAGAAAAATACCACCAATTAGGCACAAATCATTGCATATATAAATTCGATGGCAATATTGACATAATGTTCGAGTTCACAATACAACATTCACATCTATAGATTGGGGGAGGGGGGGGGGGGCGACAAGTGTTAGTAACCACAGAGGTACTTCGAATCGACCTGGATTCCTGAACCACCGCCAATCGACCTGTTCTGGCAAACCTGTGATGCGTAGAACACAATAGCGAGGAAAGCATCTGGTAAGCTTTTCACAGTAAAACTGATTGAGAAAGCATAAAGATTCATTGTTGCAAAGAGAAAAGGAAAGCTTGCACATCACACTAACGAGATAAAGAAGATACTTACAAATGATTGAAAAGGATTTGGTTGTCAAAATGAAGCACTAGTGTTTTTTCTCTCTCTAACTGACAAAGAATCAATTAGAAGTTGTTCCAGGCACCTAGTACCGTATCCTGGCTCCTGAGTACAGAGTACATACAACTCCAACATCTAGAAACATTTTCCATTGATTATTTTGATAAATACCAATTGATTGCTGAAAAACATTATGAAGTGTTTCTCACATTAACAATATCTGCTCAATCACATCGATTGACATTATTTACCTAGTTAGATTCTTTTTCATAATCATATAAGCAATAGTTAAGCAACATCCGAGGTAAAAGAAAAGCACATAATCCACCATGGTCATCCAGAACTACTTGTTCACACTCAAAAGAACCTATAGAGAAGAGGCTGCAAAAATCAACATACCTCACATATGCCATAAGGCTCCAACAGCCTTTGTAATGCAACCATCTTGTCAAGATCCCCAGTAAACTGCATAGTATCAGTAAGTCCTCCATTATGCCAGAGTTTTGCAGCAATTTGAAATTTGAATAGCACTAAGATAAAGCAGAATAAATAATACTTCTTGTGGTGTCAAATACTCAAATGTTTCTATGTCATCTACTCATTTTGTATCTACAAGAATTACGGTGCAGCATAAAACAGTAAAAGCACACCATTATTTGTTAGGAACGTGGGAATTTCCTGAAAAATCCTTGCGTTCCAAATGGGGCCTCAATTTTTTATTTGTACAGAAGCTGTTACTCTTGATTTTGCACCATTATTCGTTAGGAATGTGGGAATTTCCTGAAAAATCCCTGCGTTCCAAATGGGGCCTCAGTTTTTTACACAAGCTGTTACTCTTGATCTTGAGTCTATACCCAATCTGTTCTAACAATCACGGTAGTGCGGTCAGTGTTGGCAAAGCTAATGAAGTAAAACTCGACAATCACAAACAACATCAGTCACATAATTAAGCAAGAAGCTCACCTGTAGCGTAACCGTGTGATCAGAAACATCAACAGGTTTTGCCCGGAAGATTTCAGCAATATCACATGTTTTGCATTAACACAATGTATTTGCTACCACAAATGATTGCACTAAAAAATTGTGTGTCACTTACCTCATGTACATCAATAAGCTTGTAAAGCTGCTGAACTAACTTCTCAATGGATTCATCAGTTCCAGGAATAACTGTTGTAATTCGTGAAATGCCTTCCTTTTCAGCTGGGCCAACAGCAAGGCTCTGGCCAGTAGTATGGTCTCATTAACAACTAGTCTAGCACTACATAACAAGAAGCAGAAATTTTCGATTAAGAAAACCTGTATATTGTAGCCTCTGTGAGCAAAGACCCCTGTTACAATGTTGAGGACACCAAGACAATCATTCACAAGGATGGACAGATTATGCGAGCGAAGTCCACTTGACTGTACCAAATTATGTTCCTTTCGCAAAATTAGAAATCGTTGAACTTACATCTTCATCATCAAGAACACCCCAATGGGCATCAAGTACTTGGTTCATTGATAAACTCTCATAAGGTTCCACAGGATAAACATCACCCTGAAGAGTTCAAAAGCCAAAACAACCACATGTTATAAATCATTAGCAACATACGAACTGTAATACTGTATCTCATACGTTTAATGGAAGTCTGAACATATATTACACAGGCATATACTACTAGTTATGTTGCTTCAGTTGTGACCGTTAAAAATGGTAGTAATGTCAACAGAGTCTAGTCCAGCAAACTCACATATTCTAATTCCACTAATGTAAGCTATGACCAACACATGGATTGTCCACTAGAATCTGAATGTACGAGGTGTTATGGTATTGCAAGGGCTCACCCATTTTGGGTGTGTGTTTATGTATGTGTGACTGTGCGCATTATGATGGGTTTCATCCAACTACATGACCCCACATTGTACTTCCTTGATGACTCATACCACCCGGCGCCCGTAGTTCTGCTTTGTAGTGCCCTTTATGACTTCTGAGAGTAGTACCATTCAACGGCAAAAATGTGCTGCCTTCAGTGAACTAATGCCCTTACATGACTAATGAGTCAAAAGCATTAAGTTCAGTTAACTAATACCCTTGCCTGGCAGAAAGTAATTGCTTAAATGCATTAGGTGATTATAACTTACAGCGCTACGATTGCACTGGATTTCTATTGTCTAACATAGAAGTTCCACTTCATTTGTTTGCACATTGTGCTAAATAGCTATCAGCCTATCACAGATATCACAGGATCTTTTCCTTTATTGCATCTCAAATTGCTTACTTGCATAATTCACACAAAAAGGGCATCTTTTGAGCATAGCTAACCAAGTATATAAATTATAAACAGAACAGGATGGAATAAAAGGAAATGGACAATGAAGTCAGTTTTATAAGCACAGAAAACATACTCCAGCATTGGATGGTTGATCAAAACTGCCATTAACTGTCCTATTTACAGAAGTAAGAAGAGGATTTTTGGGCAATGCTTCTATAAGGTCTGGGTAAGAAGCAGCAGAAAATCCCCAGAACCGGGCAGTCGCTCCAATCTTTTCACGCCTCAAAGCAATCTAAGGAGGTTGAGAGTTAAGAATTAGCATAATGAAGAAAATACATGCATGCATGTATCCAGAAAAATACTTTCCCGTTCTACAAATTTCTTTGATCCCAAATTTACTTAGGTTCCTTTGCACTGCAACAATTTTTCCAGGATCTCCAGTTACCTACAACATTGATCAAACAAGCATCAAAACACTTAATCCAGCATCAAAATACTTGTCTTACAATTGTGCATATCAAAGTACCAACACAGTAATTCAGCGACTAAACAAAGTTTTGATATTACGGAAATTACAAGTCAACAGCGTATCTTACCTCAGGACGCTGATCCGGTTCAACATTGAGTTTTATAAGCATGAGCTCTCTTTCAACCTGTGGCTCCTTAGACAGATCTTCAACCTGCAATTTATAGAAGACTCAGCTCACTAATGACCTAAGCTCAAAGAACAATTTGTAACTCCATAGTGACATTTTGACCATGCTGTTCAAAGCAAGTGCCATCAGATTAAAAAAAATCACTCCAAATCCCCATAGCTCCGACAAAATTTCGCAACGACGAACTCACATTCAAGACGTTGACGAGCTTATTGAGCTGCTCGATGACTTGCTTGAGGGCCCTGTCCGTCCCAGAGACAACAATGGTGAACAGGGCCTTGTCCTTGTTGAGCCCTACGGCGAGCGACTCGATGTTGTACCGTCTCCTGGCGAACACCCCGGCGATCCGGTTGATCATACCGCTCTCGTCCCCGACGAACACCGAAATCGTGTGGCGCCGCACCCTGCATTCCCCGAGGAAAACCAGCCACCCCGAACCAATCCCATCATCAAACAGCTCAGAAAGCAACGCACACGGCGGGAAAACCAGCCGCGCCATGAATGAATTCAGGCGCGAAATATGAGAAGAGGAGACCACATTGAGGCGGGGAGTGTTGCTTACGGGTCCCTTGAGAGGCGCCCGCGAAGGGCGGCCGCGCTCACCACCGACACCGCGGCGGCCGCCTCGCCGCCTGCGCTCGCTCCCGCGGCGACGCTTCCGCGCAGATGCGGCCGGCGAGGAGCGCCACGCGCGCGGCGCAGCCAGGGCGGCGGGCGAGCAGCCACGGGCGCGCGGGCACAGGGAGCCGAGCCGGTGGGGGAGCAGCTGGTGGAGGTGGCGCCATGAGAGGGGCCGAGGGTGGAGGCGCCAGATCCGTGGGAGGAGGTGGGGCGCCGGCTGGGAGGAGGAGGAAGCGGGAACCGGATAAGGGAGTAGATCCAGATCTGGCCAGGGCCGAGGGAGGAGGACGTCGACGGGGAGGAGGGAGGCGGGCGGAGGAGGGAGGAGGCGGGCGGCGCACGGGAGGAGGGAGTCGGGGGAGGAGGCGGGCGGCGCACGGAGGAGGAGGGAACCGCAGGAGGGAGGAGGCGCCACAGCGCCGAGGAGGAGAAGGAGGAGGGCGGCGCGGGCGCGGGTGCGGAAGGTGCCGGGCGCGGGGGGGAGCAGGAGGGGGAGAAGGAGGAGAGGATTGGGGAGAAGAGTAGGGAAGGTGCTGGGCGAATGGGGACGTAGGGTCGGCGAAAAAAAAGGCGGGGCAGAGAAAAAAAAAAGCGCGAAGATTCTCTCCGAGTGTTTCTGTTTGTATGCACTCGGGATTATAATTGATCTTCCGAGTGTTATAGAAAGCACTCGGAAAAGTTATTGCTACCGAGTGTTTTACGAAACACTCGGGACGCCCAGACACTCGGAAAACATATAGACACTCGGGAACTAAACATATTCTGGTAGTGTTCGGTCTCCTCTTTTGGCCCGACTCCTCTACGCCCGGTCATCTTCTACCTTGGTCAACACCGCCCGAGCACCTTTCGCCTTCTTTCCCGTGACGCAACTGCCACGAGGCCGCCTGCCACCACCCTCTGCCATCTCTGCGCCGCAACCACTCCCTCTGACACCCACGAGCTCCCACCTACTCCCCTGACCGCCGAAGACTCCGGTGCCCCTTCGTCTTGTCACTTTGGCCGTCTTGTAGTAGCGCCATTGATGTCTCGCCGGCCGTGCAGCGTCCAGGCGCTCCAAGTCTTGCCCCTTCTGTGCACCGCCTACACTCACCAGTTCCACCGTCGGCGCGCCTGAGCTCGCCCATAAAGTTGTCACCACACTTGTTGCCAGCCAGCCTCGGGATCGAAGTGTGAGACCCGTTTTATTAGGCTCATAATACTTAGTCATCCAATTGACCCTAGTATTATCAACTAAATAAACCGTGCCTCGAGATATATGTACTTCCCATGGATGCGATACATACAACTCATTACAAAAGATTGCATCAATTCCATTCAAACACATAGAAACAGAACAAGCAACAAACCGAAGTTAATATAAATAAAGGATAGTTATTACAAAAGAGAGGCCAGGCCAAATAACAACAAGTCTACTAAGATAACAAGCGGAAGCAAAAGTGCCATAGAGATGGCCCAAAATAAGAAACCAACCAAAGTGTGCCTTAGCCCACAAGGCAAGCCCGACTGACCGCCAAGCTAGTCGCTTTCCCAACCACACATGACTCACAAAAGTAAAGCCCTTTGGGCTCTACCTCCTCTGCAACAAAGTTATTAAGCAAAGCAAATGAGTACAAAATGTACTCGCAAGACCGACGATGTAGGATAACAGAACTATAGTTTAACTACATGCAAGCTTTATTTAAGTGGATGAGGCTTTGGACTCATTTTTAGCATAAATCAAGTTTTCATTTACAATAATGTAATAGATTGAAAGCAATTTGGCAAAGCATTTTTAATTGTTGAAGTAACAACGAGATAATACATAATAACAACAACATGAACAACCTGGAAGTGACTAACCCAATGGCCACCACAACAATAGCATGAATTACCCATTCATAATACCCATGTCAAGTTTTAATTAAAGGTTGTAGTCTAGTTCTCACGGGGCGTATCCGAGCGTGTCCATAACCTAGGATGAGGCTATTCGAATAGTTTTAACCCTGCAGGGGTGTACCAATGTACCCACACGTTAGACCGCCTTTTCGCCACATGATTTAGCACACTTCCTTTGGTATCTTAAACGGCTAAGTCCTACGAGACATTTCTAATGGACGATGCCAATTAAGAGCCGCAACCCACGGAGATAAGGACACATTAGGCGACCTAGCCGGTCGCTAATGCTCCCTCCCAACACCACACTCACACATTTTATTTAAACATACCCACCGACCAGCTCATAATTAACACCTCCCAAAGTACTTAGTCAAGAGGTCCCATATCCCTCGTGTGGTTAGTATGCATAATAATGCTCGATCGGTGGCGCAAGTAACTCGGTCCTTGTTGACTCAGGCATACCACCACATTCCAAAAACCACACCATCCATCCAATATGCCCAAGTCCAAATCAAACTTTTATTTTCAGATTTGACTTTACAAAATAACAAAGCACAAGTGCTGGACATAAAAGAGTAATAAATAGATTTGTGTGATCAAGACCATCGACTAAATCGATGATCGCCCATTACTACCGATAACTAAGCATGTCTAAGCAATTTAAATCGAAACTACTAAGTGATAAGAGCTCATCCAACGAGCTCCCACCACAGCAAATAACCTAGGCTCATTGGTAGTAGAGGATAATCAATTCCTACAGATTATGCAACTATAGGATTGCTAGCGATATTTTAACACAAGATAGCATGCATACATACAAGTAAAACAATATATTAACCTTTAAAGTAATGGGACGATAGAGGGGGTATGATCAAACTGCTTGCCTTACTGTTGATGGTCAAATTGTTGCTGAGGATCGCTCACGGAATCAACACACTCGTCAACACCTAATCGAAAAGACGAAAAGAATCGATAAGAACGACGAAAACGACAAAGACAGCACAGCAAACAAACTCCAAATACTCAGAATTTTCTACAGTAGCAAGAGGATGATTTTTAGGGAATTTAGCAACAAGAACCAATTGATTTGGATTCTCAATGCAAAAGATATGAGCAAAACAATTCTGCTCAGCCCTAAAAATACAAACTGCCACTATTCACTAATTTAATTATTAGGCAACATTTTCTAGAAGGGTGGTGATACTGAGATTTTTACAGTAACACCAGCACCTCATGAGATGAATAACACAATTGAGTTCATCTCATTTGGAGCTATTATGCATTTTCTATAATTTTTCAAAAACAAGAACTTGAACAAAATTATAATGCACAAGTACTCATTTTGACAACAGCAACATGCTCAAACCTAATTTTCACAGTAAGTTCATTAATAGAGGAAACCAACAAAGTTGGATTTACTCAAAAATAATCTACAGAGCATTAGTTATGTATTTTACAAGTTAGACACTATTTTGAGTGCACATTTAAAGTTAGTGTTAAAATCTATTTGCAAAACCATGTTCTGGAGCTGAACTAGGCTCACAACCATTTTTAGATTACAGCCCAGGTCAAGCTAGAGCTAACAAAATTTGAATGACCTCATTTGGATTTAAAATGAAAAAGATATGCAATTTTAAAGTTCATACCCTATGTCAGATTACAATTAAAACCTCACGGGAGGTCCTAAGGACTAGAACGGACTGGGAGGACATGAGCCATAGATTTTGAATCTAACGGCTCAAGACCTCCCGACGATTATCTTGCCACGCTAGCGAGATCTAGAGGACATGGGCGTGGATCTTGGATCCCACGGTCCTTGTCCTCCAAGCCAACAGCAAGACGCTGCTGCTGAGTAGAAATCGTGGCCGTTGATCTCGTGAGATGGGCGGCCCACGACCACGCACCTTACGCCTGCTGTATGGCTGGCGAAGTTAATGCGTGGACAACGAGGAGGTCGGCGCGACTTAAGACGGCAGTAATTGCCCCAATGATTGAGCATTCTTGAGCAAATCTATGTCCTAAACCGACAATGGCACGGTCGGGACGTCAAACAAAATTTTGAGGGCGCCCCACGCTTATCGCCCGGCGATTTAGGCGCGGCGGCCTGACACCGAGGGCACCGTCGGGACCACAATAGCGAGCGCACCTAGTGGGTCTATTCTCGGCGGCGGCGGCTAGAGCGCCGACGAGCCGGAGAGGAAGCAAGGAGACCATACGGCCAACATGATAAGCAACAAGATTTGAGCTCATGGCGACATCAGCGAGTGCCCAAGAAAAGCTCCGCAACAACATACACTTGGTGCCGGCATCTGAGGACTACCGGAGGGTTACGGAGGTCGCGGAGGTCTTGAGATGTTGGGGACGAGGAGGACCGTGCTGGAGCGATGAGAAGCTCCACTGCTTAAGTCCAAGCTCCAAGCTTCACTAGCTCACTCCTGAAAATGTCAACCTAACAATGAGTTAGGTTCAACTCCAGGAGGTTTGGGGGAGCTTAAAATGAGCAAGAGGTTGAGAGGGAGCTACTGGAGCAAGCCTCACCACGAGCTCCAAGCTTTTCAACAATGGCGGCCAGAGGGAGGTCATGGAAGAAAGCTTAGAAGACACAGGTGCAAGCTAGAACTTGAAAGTGTGCCAAAGAAGCTACGGGAGGAACCCAATGGGGGTTTTATAATTGAAAGAAGCAGGGCACACGAGCTGGGGTTAAGCTCATGGTGAGCTTAGCCCATGGCTCGGTCCATGGCTTGGACAAGATGTGGGGTTGACATGGTGATAGGCCTGTGCAGACTGGAGAGGCGGAAGGCTGACCAGCATTTAATGCGGGTCAACAAGGAGTCCTTGTAAGGTACACAGGTGACAGGCACGCCCTTTTCTCTCTGCCCAGGAGCACGCATGCGTGACCGAGGAAGGAGAAGAACAGGGGAGATCATTTTGACCATTGGATAAAACTACGGGGAGGTCGTTGCCCTCGGATGTTATTTTGAACCGTTACGCTTAAATGACTGGGAGGAGGTCCCAGCCACACGATCAAGGATGGGGAGGTCGTGGCCCCACGATTTCCTTAACGCGGATGAGCACGAGGAAAAATGGGATTAGGAGGTCCAAGGCGTTGGATCTAAATCAGCAGTGCGGACCTCTGGAAGATTCTAACGTTTGCTCACGCTCTGACCCAAGATGTGGAGGTCATGGCCTTTGGATTTCAATCCAAGGGCACATAACAGATAGGGAGGTCCTGAGCTTGCGCATCACACAAGGGAGGTCATGGCCTTTAGATTTACATCTAACGGCTACGACCTCATGTGCGCTGGGAGTTCTGAGGCGCACGCGGCAATGAGGAGGTCGGGACCGTGGGTTTTTAATCAGCGGTGCACAACGTGAGATGGGAGGTCTTTGCGCTTGATATCGCTTGGGAGGTCGTGGGTCGTTGGATCGATCCAGCAGCTCGACCTCCAGAGAGTGCAAAAGGAGGTGCAGGTGGTTTGATGGCGAGGAGGTCATGACCGTGGATCTTTGATCCAAGGGCAGTGACCTCACGTAGGCGGGAGGACCTACAGTGAATGTTTGAGGAGGAGGTCGTGGCGGTTGGATTGGATCCAACGGCTACGACCTCAACAAGGTGGGATGTCTTAGTGGTTTAACAGCTCAGGGAGCTCTTTGAGGTTTTAAAAACACAGGGGAGGTCATGGCCATGGATCCTTGATCCAACGGCAATGACCAGATAAAATGAGGAGGTCTTTCTTGTTGGCGGAGGAGATCGTGGCGGTTAGATGTAAATCCAACTACCCAACCTCAACAAAGGCGGGAAGGAGGTCGATGGGGTTGGGTTCAACCCAGAAATGATAGAGGCTCAGCCCGAGGAACAGTGTAAGCTTTTAATTAGTTTTTAACAGCTGGGACTTAGCAGAATATTTGAGATAGCAAATGAACTCCAAATTTCCTAAAATTTAACAGAGCTTCTTGTGACATGACTAACCTTACATAAAATTTCAGAGGTTATTATGCAATGCATTTTTCTCGGAAATTCATGAATCTTTGTTCAAGGATGTGTTTTACCTCCAAAAATTATCAAACAAGTTTTATAACTCATGCTATTTTTGGAGGGCTCCACATCATTTCTAGGACCAAGGAAAAATATTTCCAAGGGTTTGGCACACGATTTGTGACAATCGGAAATAAGTTTGACTTTTTGGTCAACAAGAGCTTTGTGTTTTGGATTACACAACTCTTGGACAAGAATTACATGAGAGTTTAGGGGTTTTCAAGATGTGAGAAAAAGTTTTAATTTCTACACATATAATTATATTTGAACAAACCCTGTTTATACAGTTGGGATGTTACACGAGCTCCCTCCCGTTGGCTCTCCGCCCCTTGACCTACTATAAAGGAGCCCCTGTGCCCGTGTCTTCCTCACGCCACCCACTTGAAACCTGATAAGCTCCACCGAAGGAAATTCCCCCTTTCTTCTTTCCGGCCGTGCTCGCCTCCGCCGCTGATCTGCCACTCCGGTGCCGCCGCCGCGCTACCACCCCCGCCACCGTGAGCCCCCAACGCCAAGGAGCAATCCCCCTCAAGCCCCTTCGGTTTTGGACCATTCCAGCCGCCTCTCTTCACCGTCTTCCCTGCCTCCAGCCACCATCTTCTCCACCACCCGCCGCCGGCCACTGTCATCCTCCGGCCCCCATTGTAGACCCGGTGAGACCGCCTCCCCATGCTCTCCCCCGTGCTCCCCTTCCCCGGCGCAGACCGCCACTGGAGCTCCTCCGCCACCGCAGCCGAGCCGCCGCCACCGCTCAACTCAACCGCGCACGCCCGCGCCTGTGCTGGCACGTTCGGACCGCCCTGTGCATGAGTCATTATCCACTAATGACTGCCTTAATTAACCCTAATGCAATCATTAGTAATTAATGTGCCCTAAGCAGCCGATTGCTCTTACTACTGGTTGGCCCGCTGAATAGTAAATGCCACCACTTAATTAAACCACCCGGGATTCCCCTCCTTCAGCTGACAGTGGGCCCCACCCCCCTTGTTATTCCCATGCACCCGATGCACCATAAACCAGTGCACAGTGCACATGGACCGAGCACTGTTCATGGGCCCACGTGTCAGGGTTTCCCTCTCCCCCTTTAAATACTAGCTATAGGTTGTGCTTAAGCGACATGCTAGTCTTGATTAAGTACCAGGGTATTGAATACCCCAATCATCATCTCTTCAAACATGAAATAGTTTTGGGCAGTCATTGGTGGTCCATGACTGAAATAAATGAGATAATTTGGTTTTACTCCTCAAAACCATAATAACTTGTTGTTACCATATCTGGGCGGATGGTATGGTGGTGGGTGTTGACAGAGCACGAGAGTGATTGGTATGTGGTACGAGTTGCCCGAATGAATTAAGGTCTTAATCTTGTTACAACCTCCCATGTAAAACAAGTACAACGATAAGTCTGCAAACTGCAACTTGGCTTAGTAAATTTATTAAACCTTGGATGTCATCTCGCTAGATGGATAATGGGAACATGCAAGCATGTGATGGTTCCGACTTGAATGGGACACCGAGGCAAGGTGAAGTAAGCCAGTCGCTGTGGGGTAGCTCGACTACTCCAGATTGTCGAGGCGAACATTCCGCCCAACATATGGGCGTAACCCCATATGGGTGAAATAACGGAAGGGGCGAGATAATTTGAAAGGTTACTATGACGGTCGCTCAACTACATGACTAAGGAATCATGTGGGCTAACGAGTATGACTATCTCTTGTGGGTGCAGTGTACAACCTTTGCAGAGTCTAAACTGTTTAAACAGCCGTGCCTACGGTCAAAGGCAGACATGGGAACTTGCTAGAGTTAGTTTTATTTCAAAAACCTTTGTGGGTGGTATGAAAAATATGTTGGGCTCATCTAGCCCTGAAATTGGATTTTCCCTGGGTTTTCGAACTCAGTGGTATTAATGAGTGGAGGTAGCTCAAATCAAAATAAGCATAAAGGTGGAGGTAACCTCTACTGTTACAATTATTGCACAATTACTCTCTTTATTAAAAAGTGCAATTTGGTAAAAATGCTAAGTGATAGGAATTTGTAATTATGATATTTGAAAACATTGCTTTAGCAAATAAAAGAACCCGAGCCATCCTTGTTAAGCCTTGCATGCATATTATTGCATTGTGTGTATTGGCTCGCAAGTACAGAAGTTGTGCTCATTCTTGCTCTCCCCAAACCCTTCAGACAATGAGAATCAAGGAGACTACGCGTATTACGAGGGCCCAGAAGCTGATGGACAAGGAAACGATGAAGAGTAACATAGTTCTATAGTCTAGGTCTCGCCCCAGTCTAGTGGACTCTTTGGTACTTGCGTACAACCGATATTATCCAGCTCTTGGTTAATATCTGTCGTACACAAGTTGCCATATTCGCTTGCCTGTGGAGAGATGAACTCTACTCCCCTTTTGCTTCCGCTGTAGTTTACGTTGCTTTCATGTAATGTAATCAAGTTGGCCTTGTTCGGCCCTTTTATAAAACTCGACCCGACGTGGTCTATGTCACTCTGTGTTTGTAATATATTTGAATGTTTTAATTCATGGCTTGTATGAATGATTCAACAATGTGCCTGTAAGTGCTATCTACTAATCTAGGGAATAACATAGTATTTTCACAGAGGATTTGGATTCTCGGAATCAGGTCCAATAAATATTTATCGTATCGAGCATCGATTGTAGAACACCTAGTTAGATTGGTCGTTGCCTTAAGGACTTGGATCTTATTTCTAAAAGATAAGAAAAGCTTTGACAAAATATAGAGTACTTATTGCTTCTGCTCATCACTCCTAGTTCCGTACTTATCTCTACTTTCATTAAGTTTTTACTGATCTTTCTCCTGTTTCAAAATGTGTAGATGGCTACCTCTTCCGCGGATGGCCCATGGGACCATTGCTCCCATGGAGAGAATGAGGGGGGTTTCGCAGACATCCTTCGCCAGCTGATGTAGTACCTTGGCTACCGCCGCCCTCCTCTCTTTAGAGGCCGGATGACGAGGATCATGACTCACAAGTCTTGGATCATGGAGGTTTACCTCTATGCCAGGGCTGGCGAGTTCGTTCCCCACACCTTTAGGGCAGCAGTACCCCGTCGCAGCTACCTCGACACCATCCAGGATGTAGCCCACTTCGCCACTACCCGCTTGTGCTGGATGCACGAGGATCTCATGCTGAGGTCACCTTTCTGCTTCTACCCATATCTCCCCAACAGAGAGTGTGTCTTGGAGGTCTTCGACACCAGAGACGATGATCCCCGCCTGACCTACCAGGTGCATCTCACGCAGGCGATGATCACTACCATCCACTCCACCATGGACGAGATCCGACAACTTCGGATATTTCTCACCGGCAGCGACACCCACTCCGACACCCTCTGCCTCAACCTGATCAGGAGTGATCAGGCCCACGTTGCTGCAGTCCAAGAGAGAGATGCTGTCGTCGCAGAGTTGGCACGTCTCACAGCCGCCACTGCGATCACCGCTCCAGCTCCAGTTCCAGTTCCTCCTCCAGCCATCGCCTCCAGCGATAGGATGCTTGATTGACCACTCCGACCCTGAGGAGCCCGCACCAAGATGACTGCGTGCAAGAGCATGCGACGTCCTAGTCCGCAGCCCTTCATTGACCTGGGAGAGTCCAGCCGTAGACGTAGTCTCAGCCATTCCCGCTCTTGCTCCCACTCGCCGAGCTTCAGCCAGAGTCGTTCCCGTTCCCGCTCCCCAAAGGAGTAGTTAGGCTAGTCTAGGTTAGCTAGCAGTGCTTGCTAGGTAGTCTTTTGGTTACAAGCACTTCTGTTTTCTTCATTGTAGGCGATGTGTTTGTATCTTGTGTCGTGACTTAGCTTAGCCTATATGCTATGTTTCAAGAGTCATGTAACACTTAATCCCCTTAATATAATGCAACCATTCTAGGCTTTTTATTGTACTTATTCGATCTTCTTGATTAGTTTAAAGTTCTTCTGTGTGTGCTATAGAGGGCTAGTGAACCCTCATATACCCCCTCTAGTTCTAAGCCTTAGCATCTCTTTAGGATGCCGCCAAGGAGAGCCACTGCCCCAAGGTGAGGTTCTTTTGAAACTGGCCGAGGAAGAGGCCATGGCGCTGGCCGTGGTCGTGGCTGAGGACAAGATCTACCTCCCCCACCACCAGCTCACCCGACAATGGCTCAAGTCACGCTCCAGCTGACTCAGATTCTTCAGGCATTGTTCAACAATCAGCAGACTGGACCAGCTGGCCACAACTCCAAGCTTGCTGACTTCCTCAGGACAAGACCCCTCACCTTTGCTGCAGCCAACGAACCCCTAGAAGCAGATGACTGGCTTAGAGATACTAAGAAGAAGCTTCAACTTGCCCGCTACTCAAACGAGCCCCTATTGTCGCAGAAGAAATTGCTGAAGCACCACTAGATGAAGATGAACCCGCTTGGCAGTCAATTCCATGGGCGGAATTCAAAGTTGCTTTCAGAACCAACTTTGTACCAGCCGGTACCATGAGGATGAAGAAAAACGAGTTCAGAGCTCTCAAGCAAAGTCATATGTTAGTCAATGAATACTTAACCAAGTTTAAGCAGCTTGCCCGCTACGCTCCCCATGACGTAGCAGATGAAGAGGAAAAGATTGATCGCTTCGTGGAAGGCATGCGTGAAGACATGCGAGTTCAACTTATCCTCCACAACTTTTTTAGCTTCCATCACTTAGTTAACAAAGCCCTAGTGCTGGAGAATGAGCAAAAGACTACATAAGTTAGTCGCAAAAGGAAGATGTCATTACAGAGGCCACAAGGTAACTTTCCCCAGAAGTCAACATTCTAGGGCAGTTCCTCATTCCGATCATCTGCAGCCGCGCCGCAGAGAAGTTTAGCTCCAGCCTTGCGACCCCAAGGGAGTGGTTTTCGCACTCTCCGCCCAGCTAGACAACCTGCAGTAGTCAACCCAACAGCTAACCTCCACTGCTTCAACTGTGGAGAGAAAGGACACTTCGCTAACAGGTGTCCCCAACGTCAGAGCACTGCCACAAGGTTCAACATAGGAGCCGCTCCAACTCAAGGCCAGGCATCACATCAAAGCAAGAGTTAGCAGACTTCACAAGCTTCAAGGTCTACTCCGACACCGAGCCGCGATAGAGTGAATCATGTCACCGCTGAAGAGGCCCAGGATGCCACAGGAGTGCTAATGGGTACGTTCTCTGTTAATTCAGTACCCGCACAAGTTTTGTTTGATTCTAGAGCTTCGCACTCTTTTGTTTCAAGAAAATTTGTTGAAAGGCTTAAGTTGCCGACCTATAAGTTATCGAAACCCGTGGTACTTAGTTCACCCGGGGGACCCCTTTATGCTATCTCAGTTAGTCCCAGAGTAGAGATTGCTTTGGGAAGTTCTGGATTCCTAGCAAACCTTCTTGTGCTAGAATCCCAAACTCTGGATATCATCCTAGGGATGGATTGGCTAGTCAAATATCAAGGATTAATAGATTGTGCCAACAGAAAAGTGGTGCTCACCAAGAACCCAGAAAATCACAATAGAGGTTAGTGTGGATCGTTCCTCTCCTTTGGACCGAGCAATCCACCACCTTGAAGAGTTGTCCCTAGAGACAATGCCTGTAGTCCAAGCTTACCCCGATGTCTTCCCAGAAGAATTGCTAGGCATGCCTCTAGACAGAGATGTTGAGTTTGTAATCAACTTTAAACCAGGGACAACCTCAATTGCTAAGAGACCATACAGAATGGCCATTGATGAACTTGAAGAGCCGAGGACACAAATTGAAGACTTACAGGAAAAATGATTCATTAGACCTAGTTCTTCTCCCTGGGGTTCGCCAGTGCTTTTTGTGAAGAAAAAGGATGGCACCGCTAGATTGTGTGTGGATTATATAGCACTTAATGATGTGACCATCAAGAACAAGTATCCCTTGCTTCGCATTGATGACCTATTCGACCAGTTGTCAGGAGTAGCAGTTTTCTCCAAGATAGACCTAAGGTCAGGATACCATCAACTTAAGATCAGGAATGAATATATTCCTAAGACGGCTTTTACCACCCGGTATGACCTGTATGAGTTCACAGTCATGTCGTTTGACTTGACCAATGCGCCAGCCTACTTCATGGACCTCATGAACAAAGTATTTATGGAATACCTGGACAAGTTTGTAGTCGTGTTCATAGACGACATCTTGATCTATTCCAAGACTAATGAAGAGCATGCTGACCATCTGCATTTGGTTCAATAAAAGCTTAAAGAGCACGAGCTATATGCCAAGTATAGTACATGTGAATTTTGGCTTAAAGAGATTAGTTTCCTCGGACATATTGTGTCTGCTGGAGGAATCGCAGTTGATCCATCCAAAGTAGAAGCTGTAATGGAATGGAAGCAAATTACCTACATCGATGTGAAGTGCATAGTTTTCTTGGTTTGGCCGAATACTACAGACGCTTCATTGAAGGATTCTCTAAGCTTTCCAAATCGATGACCCATCTGCTTAAAAAGGAAAAGAAGTATGAATGGACAGAAGCTTGTGAGAAGAGTTTCCAAGAATTAAAGAAGAAGTTAACTTCTGCACCAGTGTTGATTCTACCAGACATTCATCAAGACTTTGAAGTCTAATGTGATGCTTCGCACCAAGATCTTGATTGCGTACTCATGCAAGGAGGAAAAGTTGTGGTTTATGCATCTAGACAACTCTTGTAACATCCCAAAATCCTAATCTTGGGATTAAGTAATATAAATGCATTAGGAAAAACTCCATTGAACATTTGCATTTAAACTTTGCCTTTTTAAAAAATCTTTAGTTGGTTTTAAAAATATATTTTGAACAACTTTAGGTGCTAAAAAGGAAATAGATAGAACGAATTAAAAATTTCTCTAAGTAAGAGAATGGTTTCGGGCTTTTATCCCAAGAACCATTCAATAAAATTTCTATATGAAATTTTGTTTAGAGAAATCCTCATAGACACCTAGGAACAACACCTCATTTGAATTTTGTAGAAATTCAAGAAATGTGTTAGCCTCTAAAAATATTACTATAGGAACTACTTGAGCGCAGTAGCCTACACAAAAATTTTGGACTTCGTTTGGGTGGTGAATTAAATCGGCAAAGAAATCAGCTGATAATTCAAAACCCTAAAGCCTGTACTGTTCCTCGGGCTCAAGTCAAAAACCCACGGTTAAACCTAGCCCTCTTCACAATCGGACCAGTCTGAAAGAGCACAAGTGATTTGGGCCATTGGATTTGGAAATCAACCGTTCAGATCCAATGTGCCGTTCGGACTGTCTGAACAGCACAACCCTTGTAAGCCATTGGATCTGAAACCAACCGTCCAGATCAACTGGAACGTTCGGACCGTTCAAACATTTGCGCAATCTGGGTCGTTCAATTTTGATCAGGGCCGCCCAGCAAAACACATGCGTGCACCGTTGGATTCTTATTGAATGAATCAGATCGAGTGGGCCGTTCGGACCATCTGAATAGCTCATTTCATCTGAGCCGTTGATTAGGAAATGAATGATCCAGATTAGTTGGGCCGTTCGGACCATCCGAACAGCACAATTCATCTCAGCCATTCATTTTTGATCGGACCGTCATGATTTGATCAACTCTTACCGATTCGTTGCGTCGCTGATGGGTGGGCCCCAAGCCCAGGGACCTTCGTCCACCTTGCGCCCGGGAGCTCTAGCGCAGCACTGAAGCTCTCCGCCGCCCACCATTTTTTACCTCGCCGCACATGGTTGTGCTGCAGCTTAGCTACTCCGGTCGCATCGCCATTCAATTTTGTGCCCATGCCTACCCGCGCCAACTTGTAGCTGCTTGTACAACGTTGGTACGCTCCGCCACTTTGACCATGGCTGCCCGAACCCTACCTTGTTCATCTCCACTGATCAGCCTATAAAAAGGCCACCCCGAGCTTCGCATTCTCTTTTCCAACTCAATGCTCTCACTCACTTCCCATTTCACCCACTCAATCAAGCCCTAGAGCTCCAAGAACATAAACCCTAAAGATCGTCGTGCCATCTTCTTCGTCTTTGGCGCCATGAAGGGTTTGGCGTCAATTCTATTCGTCACATCGCGTCCCCGACACTTTGAGCATTTCCCCTCATTCAATTTAGCTTTTGATCCATAGGAGCTCTCGATTGGGTCTTTCTTCTTCGTCTCGGCTAGAACCACCGCTCAAGTCTCGCCGGCAATTCTTTGCACCTCGGGCCAATTCACTACACCCGAAGCATCACCAGGACTCACTAAAGCTTCTATGATCATTAGACTTCAAGCTCCTTCACCCTATTTTCTTCTCCACGAGCAACCGACCTCGCCGTCACCATTCAACGTCGACAACACGCCTTAGACCGTCTCTGTACCTCTGCTTCGTTCTGGAACACTCCTAGTAATCCCTAGATGCTTATGCGCGCGTTAGTTTGCCAAGAGCTTCGCTCGTTTGTCTTGTCATCGTTTGCCGTAGCAGTCCCTCCGCTCACCGCTGGTGCGCCACCGCGTTGAGCCACCTCAGGCCGTCAGTGCCAGCAGGTGCACAATAGTAAATAGATCCCATTTCAAGTACTCATTTGCCTCGCCGAGCCCCACCTTGCCGGCGATTAGCGCGGCCGTGAAGCACCACTGTGCGGCACCACGATGACGGCATTGTAGCATGTCATCAGCGTGCCTAATCACATCATTAAGGTTAATGTATCATTTAAACTTATTAGTTAATCGTAATGTGTCACTTGCATGTGGGACCAAGCCTTAAGTTAACTCAAACTGGTAACTTGCTTGAGTCTATGACATGCGGGCCCCACGGTTTAAGTGCACAGTAAGAGCCCGGTGGACCTAGTCACTGACAGTAGGCCCCATCTGTCAGTTTGAATCGAAAATCCAATGAAAAATGGAAAATACGCTTTCAGTTATAGCAGGAATACGTTTTCCTTTTTGGAAGCTGTAAACTCCGATATAACAGACACGAGAATGCACTTTCTCTATTAGAAAACATACTTTTCATTTATTCTGGATTTATCAAACCGATGGTAGTAAAAGCTTAATAACTTTTGCTACACAACTCCAAATCTAGTGATCTTAGTCTCTAAATTCATATGAAATCATGATCTACCTATTTATGTAAAAATATTTTATTTTGGTTACTATTGCTTTTGTTGGATGTTATTTTAACTCTTTTTCGGCTCTTTTTAGACGTCGATTATTCGGGTTATTCTTGCGACGATCAATCCGTTATACCTTCTGTAACATCCCAAAGTGCTGTTACCAAAATAAAATTAATAAAATTATTATTTAGTTGGATTTTCTGAAATTTGAAAGAGTTTTATTGCTTCTCTTCAATTTCTAAAGTTTTAAAAGTCAAAAAGAGGTTTTATTAAAGTTTTTGAAGTTTAATTTGAGTTAAAGTTGAAAAATAAAAATTTAATTATTTTCGGAATTTTAAAAGCTTTTCCTTAATTATTTTAAAGCCAAAACAAATTTATGTGTAAAAACTATTACCAAGTTTAAGTTGGAATTATTTTATTTAAGTCCAGAATGTCTTTGAGAATTTCGTGAATTTTCTCATCATTTCTGGATTTTATTTGCTATTTTCTAAAACCTATTTGAGTTATTAGGATTAAATAAATTGGTAAATCAATTAAAATCCTCAGCACAGTGTTTGGGCTGAAACTCAGCCGGCCCAAACCATCTTCTTGCGCTACACGGCCCGCTCGCCTGCGCATCATCACTCCCGACCGTTGGATCGCAAAGGAGCGGCCAGATTTCGTTGAACCCTTCGGGTCCGAACGTCTCAATCATCTCCGGCCGTTGGATCACGATCAAACGGCCATAAGACCACCCGTTACCTTACTATTCCCTTTATTTCGCTGACCAGTGGGACCACCGTGAATAGTGTCATCGTCCCTGCCCCTTCTCCTACCTCGCGACGCCGCCATTGCTGCCCTCGCCCGAGCTCATTAAACTCGCCCATTACTCCCCCTGTTCGTGCGCACTTGATGCCATTACACTCCACGATCTCTAACTCACTCAAAGCGCCCGTTTTCCCCTCCTTAAACCCTCTTAATTTCTCTTAACCTCACCGCCGCACCGGCATGAATCGACCGCGCACGTTCTCGCCGCTTCAGTGACCCCTGAGGCCTATAAAAGGGACCCTCAGCTCCACAACCATCCCTTCAGCTATTTTCCCCAACTCCTAGCCCCTCTAACCCTCTCTCGTCACCGAAATGGAGTGGTGAAGCTCCTTCACCACCGACCCTAACTCCGACGAATTTGCCGCCGTCGTTGACGCTCCGCCGCCCCCGACCGCACCGTCGCGATCGCCATCATGTGGGCCACCCGATGCGCGCACTCGCTCGCCTCGAGGACCTCCAGAACACCTTCTTCGTCGACGACCGAACTTCACCGCCGCCTTCTACCTCGTCGCTGGCAAACCCTTCGCGCCGCGTCACCGAAAACCTACGCATAAGGTTCACCATCACCTCCTCTTGCCCTTGGTACCACTCATTCGCGTCGTCGTGGCGCAGAGTGCCGGCGACCATTGGGGCCCGAGCGCTGCCATCGCCGGAGCCTACATGGCACAGCCACGTAGATGCCATGTTAGTGCCACGCAAGACAATCCATCGAGTCACTCAACGTGGCGCCACGTCGACTCTGCGTAGTGCATCACCCATGCTGCAGCGTGAGGCCGAGTTCACTATGGACCTTTGACTGGTTATGGACTCAGTCCATTGACTAGCGGGCCCACATGTCATAGACCAAATCTCAGGCACTGCGCATGCTGACGCAAAAAATAGATTATCCTTTAGAAAAATAATTGAGGAAAATCTGGAAAATCCAATTTAGGGTTTAATTTAGTTTTAGAACTTCTAGGAGCTCGTATTTCTTCATACGAACTCCGATTTAGGTGATTCAAATTCCTAAAATTATCTAAAATCATAATCTAGCTATCTAAACCAAAATTATTTCATTTGGAGTTCATTTGAAGTTCATTTTGAATTTTATTTGAATTTAGCTTATTTTCACATTTAGGTTTTGACGAGTCCGACGAACCATAATTAATCAACGACCAGACTTTTGAGCAAGGAAAGTTACCATCTTGATCATATTTGAATCCCAATATTTAAAATTATTTAAATTCTATTTTTAAATTATGTATTGCATGCCTATTTAAATTCAGTTATTTAAATACCTGTTTTTAAATCCTTAGATATTCCTATAATCCTTTGTATGGCCAATGTTGGTATTGAACTAAATATCTTGTCACCCTAAGTAAAACCTGGTTGATACATTAGTATGAACTAGGATCATTTGAAAATGTTATGCCAAGACATGCTTAGACCAAAATGTTTAGTTTGGGGGAATTTAGCCAATGATTCAAATCTTGTTTAAAATTAAGCTATGGTTTTGTTTTACCATGGACTCTTGATTTTGAAAACAAAATAAAATCAAAAGATGGTTTAAACTTGGGCAAAATGGATGTCAAGCTGGTGCAGGTTTATGCATAAGATTGAATCTTTTTAATGATCAAGTCCAGGGTTTTGGTATGTTGCCCAAGTTAATTAAGGATCGGCTTGAGAGCCGCTTTTGCTAAACTCCACCGTACTACCACATGTCCTGTGTGGGTAGGACTAGGCCTAATAATTTGCAATATTCTACTGTTATTTGTGCCATGTTGATGTGTGGGTGTTGGTTAGACAGTTTTCCCACCTAGCGCAAGGGGGGGCTTCCGGAGGATGGATAGTCCAATGGAAGTGAAACCTTAGCGGGCACGAATACTTTAGGGTAGAGCATTGTAACAGCCTTGTGATAATTGCTTAGTCGCACGCCTAAGGAAACGTGTATTGGCCGACATCATAAGCAAATTGTGTCTTGTGGGTAAAGTTGTACAACCTCTGCAGAGTGTAAACCTATTCGAATAGCCGTGTCCATGGTTATGAACATGTTTAGCATTTGCCACTCAAAGTTAGACTTTGGTTTTGATTTCAAATTGGATTTGACATAAATGGTTTATCAATTGGGAAATTTGGGTGGTTAGCCTTGTGATAGGAGGGTATCCATCACCATATTTCATATGGAGGTTATCCTACTATAAAACTGAAGAATTTATAAAATGAATTTTAGTTATAGAATAACTACTTTGGGAACTTAGTATAAATATTTGAAAGAAACATGGCTTTATGCAAAAAGAACCCTATAAGCCTTCCTTTGAAATATCCTTTATGCATGCATTAAATCTGTTACTTGACGGGTGTAACTTGCGAGCACGGTAGTAGTGCTCATCCTTGCTTATTACAAATAATCTTAGAGGAGTAGTACTTCGTGGACGAGGAGGACTTGGACGGCTAGGCTGCGCCCCCAAACGATTGCCTGTTGCATATCGTTTGGCCTACTACCATCTTTTGCTTTTCGCTATAATTTTCTTTAGGCCAAGTGCTCTTTTGTAATAAATACTCTGATATTATCAATAAAATGCGTGATGTGGACTTGTTACCATATTTGTGAACTGTGTACACTAGCTGTTCCTAGACTAGTGTTGTAAACACAGAGAATCTGGGATCCTTTAATCCCGGGTTCGACACCTTCAGAATAGCAAGAGCAATGCAAGCACCCCCTTTGATCATATTGATCCCAGTATTTTACTTATTGTACTTTGTTTTGCAAATCCTATTATGCATGCGTGTATGTTTGTATGAAAATGCTATTATCGGGAAAATTGGTAGTTGTAATCCTACTTGCTGCATATGTCTCCTTGGATTATTGATCTCTCACTATTGTAACCATTAGAATATGGGTTAGACAATATGTGATGTCATTTGGGAAGTTTTGAGTGCAGTTATTGCACAAATGCAATTAGAGCAGTAGATTTTTCTAAAAAAATTGATTAAAGGACAATATGTTAATTTGTGAGTTTGGGATTATTTTAAAAAAATGTCCAGAGGAGTTACCTCTGTTATTTTCATGAAAATGACATGAAAACTTTAGTCTTTAGACACGGGCAACTTATTATTGTATTCTGGAAAGGTGAGAATTGAAACTCACTAGTAGACAGGGTGGAGATCTTGCTTGTAGTCGGTTAAGGACTGAAGCCAACAAATCCGGGACTAAGACCTAATCATACAACCGTATGTGCTAGTGTGGGCTAGTCATAGCTAACTAAGTTATCGAAATCTTAGCCTTGCATGACAAGAGGCGAAGTATTATCGCATTCTTGGGGATCGGTAATGCCGACACAACTGCGGATGCCTCACTTCAATGGGTTTCTATCCAGGCGAAGTGAGGGACTTGCTCAATGGGTGTTGTCCGGGTGAGTAACGCTCCTCATTCGATGTGTTACCTTGTTACGATCAGTGTTGTTATTATTATTCCGACGGATGAGGATAAAGATTCGCAGGGCTAGTGCAAGGTTAGGACTAGATAATGTAAAGGCTGCGTCGCGAACTCTAGGTTGCATACCTTTGGCAGTGAGCAACGATATAGAGATATCTCAGGCAACTGGAATGCCGCGTACTATGGGTAAAGTTGTACACCTCTGCAGAGTGATAAACTATTCGAATAGCCACGCTCACGGTCATGAGCATGCTTAGTGCGGTCGGTATGGCGGTAGCTTTTGTTTTCCAAACTGTTTTGCCACAAAATGTCGGGGTAATGACATGGGGTTTTACTTTGTTGAGTTAACTGCCATGTCTATGGTTTTGTTGCTATGTCTATAGCAGGATTTGTCATTTCTATGACTGTTTTGCTATTTCTATAGCAGTGTTGCCATGTCTATGGTTGAAACTTGTTAGTGCCATTTCTATGGCAGAACTTGATTATATTTTTGCTTACAAACGGGTAGGGTTGTGAGTGTTTGCTTCTTGTTCAGTTACTTTACTTACTGTCATGTACTTACTTTTTCATAAACTACTCTTTCAAATTACCGTTGCAAATTATTACTTATGTTTATTGCAAATAAATCTGGCTTTGAGCAAAAGAACTTGTAGAGTAGAGCCATACACTTGTTAGCCTTGCGTGTAATATAATTTTTGCGATACACTACAAGTCTTGCTGAGTACACAAGTACTCAATCTTGCTATTGTTGTTGCTTTAGAGTTTGCAGATGATCCGACGCCTTGACAGCGAGTTCTTTGCACTGCACCGAGGGGTTCGTGATCGGTCTACTTAAACCTTGTTTCCTTGTCGGTTGCTGTTCGAGGATCGAGATGGTCATGCATTGGACTTTTGCTACTACTACTACTACTACTACTACTACTACTACTACTACTACTACTACTACTACTACTACTACTACTACTACTACTACTACTATGTTTTCATTTGTGACTTTACTTTTCTCGATGATCGCTTTTATTTGGCAATCGGCCGTGGTTTGTAATAACTGTTGTAATAACTTAAGTAGATCGTCCCTTTTGCTTTACTTTAGATTATGAATGTATGATTGTGATGACAAATGTTGTGAATGTGTGTGCTAGCCTTTATTCTTGGGACTAGCACTTCAGATACACATAAGATCCATGGGTATTCCATGCCTAGGGTCTCGACAGTAGCTTAGTATTAGAGCCATCTTGGTAGAGACAAGCCCTAGGTAGAATGGTTAATAGATTAGACTTAGAAATAAAAGTTTGCAAACTAATTTAACCATAGGAATGGTTCTTAAACTTTAGAAAGGATTGCTAATCTTTTCCCTCTTAGCTTTCTTTTCTCATCTAAAACTCTTTTGGTCAACTCATCTCATCTTGTTTCAAAATAATTCTAGTTTTGAGAGATGGGGTGCTCTCTGAAAATGAAAGCATTAAACTACTTTTAGGACTGTTAAAACTGAGCCAAAGTGTGGTCAAAACATCCCCACAAAGTCCTTTTGAAGTCTTTGTCTTCGAACTACTAAGGATACCACTTTAGATATCTCTTTTCTTAAAATTTCAGAATATGTTGCTTGCTAAATTTTTTTAATGTACTATCTTATTAAACCTCCCTACCTTCAATTGGACTTATTTTGAAGTGAAATTATAAAGGTATACTTATGTAAAGACCAGGGTAGAAATACATTTTATGAGCCTTAAGGGATTAGTAAGTGAACCTAAGAATGGTTAAAAGTGTGTGCTGAAAATTCTTTCCTAACTCTCGCCTTTCTTATCCATAATTCTGGTCATTTGATCTTTAACTCATCTTCTCTTTATAATCTTGTAGATGGTCAATCAGTGGGGGCCGTAGTACCGCACGAGTGCCTTCGAGGAGGGCACGTTGCAGCATACTCTTTGAGTAATGCTTTCTGACACATAGATCGGCCTCACACTCCGCGATACCACGATCTATAAGCGATCGGCGAAAGTGCAGCCACCACCGAGTATCTCACCCGTGTGCTCATCCAGGAGGAACTTCGGCGACCAGCTTCCGATGCTACGGAGAGGCTCTCTGCTCGGATGTCCCTCGCTTGATGCGGCTTATGTCGCTATCGCTTAATCTGCGACACAGAGCCGCGGCTCTACGGAGTCATTCTTTCACTTTCCAGCCCGAGCTGCGGACCAGGAGGAGCCTACCTACCAGGTAGAGGGGAGGCAGTTCCTTACCCCTCACCGCACCTCGCAGAGCTGGTGAGGTCACTTAGCGGATATCTTCGTCGGTGTCTCACGAGCCTCGAGGCCCGCCGGAGGATCTGCGACACCGGAGGACAAGATTGCTCCTATGGTGGCCCAGGTTTCTTCTCTCGGAGCTGCTATACGGAGAGGATGTAGTGCTGGTGCCCGCTGACAAACTACCTCAGCCTATTACTCGCCTGTAGCCCCGCACCCGACGCCCACGTATGTCGGCCATCGGACATCGCCGCCGGGTGAAGGCTATCTACGTAGGTGCAGTAGCTCCTACACAGCCGTTGCAGCGCTTTCGCCACCGCCTCACTGGACTTGAGGATACCGAGCCCTAGAGTACTCCTTCCTCCACCGTCCCCAAGTCCTCGGGAGCTGCCCAGCACGACTAGATGGACTAGACTACCACAGTCTGCATAGAGCTCACTTGTAAGACTTTTAGTGAGCACTTTTGGACATTTTGTAGACATAGACCAAGGTGGGACCACGTTGTACCTTTGTTGTAATATGCTACTTGTTATGTTCTAGTTGCTCTCTTTTGTATTTTGGAACGACGGGCATGTGTGCCATGTAATGTTTAATTAGTATGTTAAAATTCATGTGTGCTGCCCCTAAGTCTTAAAATTATGCATGGTACTAGTGTATATTAAGTTACAATAGTTTGGGATGAAGTTGCTTGCTGACGCACTTAACTTCTGCATTTTCCCTCGTATCCTGCGAACAATTGTTTACTCTACCTGTTGTTTTGATCAGGATGCCAGTGACCCGCTCAGTTCACCAACTCATGGCAGCAGGAACCCCCGCCGGATCCCAACTTCCAGAGAATGAGACTCCTGTGCCTTCATTACCTAAAACCTCAACATCCGTCTGCAACAACAGAACAAGTAGACTAGCCTCATTCTGCCGCTACTGCAGACCCAGAAGTTCTACCACCGCCGCCTACCATGGCTCAAGTGCTAGCCATGATCGATCAAGGACGTCAGACCAATACTATACTACTCTAGCAGTTAGTTCAAAACACCGCAGCTCTTGGTCTTCGGCCGAGGAAATGGAGCTGCAAACAACCAGCCCTCATCCAGGATGGGCGAGTTCCTACGAACTCGGCCACCTACTTTCACATCACCGCCAATCCCTCGATCGATGATTGGCTTCGTGTATTGAAGAGTAAGCTGATCATTGCACAATGCATCGATGAAGAGAAAGTACTATATGCATCCTACCAGTTTTAGGGTGCAGCAGCTGCCTGGTGGGAGAATCATCAGGCCATACTTCCAAAAGGCCAGACTCTTACTACGACCGCTTTCAAAGAAGCTTTCCGTAATGCTCATATTCCTTCAAGCATCATGGATATTAAGAGATGGGAGTTCAATGAATTTCGGCAAGGGAACCAGACTGTGATGGATTTCTTGCACCGTTTCAATTATCTTGCCCGGTATGCAGCCTCTGAGATGGCTACAGAGGAAAGAAAGATTGTTCTTTTCTAGGAACGACTTAATGACGAGATGAAGTGGTCACTTGCTGTCCATGATGTCTCCAACTTCCAGGACTTGATCAACAAAGCTATTAGAGTCGAAGATAGCACCCGAGCAGTTGTTGAGAGTCGCAAGCGCAAGTGGCTTGCGCAGAAATCAGCTAGCAGCAGCCAGCCGAGACCTCGAACCTAGCAGCCGTCAAATGCTCGCCCTCCTACACCACCATAAAAGAGGTCTGAAGCACCAGCTCCCCGTCCACCACAAGCCACGGTTCAACACTATAACCGCCAAAATCAGCAATCCGGTACTCAAAATTTGGCAGCCAATATCACTTGCTTCAACTGCAATGAACGCGGACATTATGCCAACAAGTGTCCAAAGAAGAATACTTCAGCACCTCAACCTCAACCATTTGGTGTTCAGTAGTGACCCCAGGGCCCTGCTCAAGGCCCAGGCGGACAACAAGCACCCAAGCCGGCGCAAGGCAATGCACGCACTACTACAAAACAGGCTATAGAAGATGCCTCATCACAGACGGTTCATTTGGAACCGTCTGTGTTATTCTTGTCACAGACGGTTCCAAAGAAACCAACCGTCTATGATAAGTCACAGACGGTTCCTATTACGAACCGCAGCGATAGTTCAGCTAATCACGAAGGTTCTATAATAGGAACTGCTCATGAATTATCACAGACGGTTACGTAATAAGAACCGCTCGTGATAGGCTAGTTAATCATAGAGCGGTTCTTATTAGGAACCGCTCAGGATAATTCCTGACAGTTCCTATTATAGAACCATATGTGATGAAGGCTTATCACAGATGGTTCATATTAAGAACCGTCTGTGATAATTCTGGCATTATAAACACCCGACACAACCCCTGCCGCTGACTTCACAAATCTGCTGCTCCTCCCCCATGCGCCACCTCCCTGCCCTAGCTCCTCAAGATTTGCTCCTCCCCATTGCACCAGCTTAGAGAGGAGAAGGTCGGGACCCCTGCCCCTAGCGCTGCCTCCACCCCGCTGCCTCCACCCCCCATGCGCCACCTTAGAGAGGAGAAGGAAGGGAGGAAGCTAAAGAGAGGAGGAGAAGGGGAGGAGGAGGGATCGGAGGAGAAGGAGAAGGAGAATGAGAAGGAGAAGGAGAGGAATCTCGCGGGATATTTGGTATTTTTGTCGTGAGCTCCAAGGGTAACGATCTTTAACCCTTTATATTTGCTCTAAGTTAATTGCTAAGCAATTTAAGTATGTTTGGTCAATAATTAAGAAGAGTTTGTACTTGCGGTTTATTGATGTAATTTGACACTGATTTGTAACATGCGTATAGATGGACCAAAAGTGGATGTACGGTGAGAGCCATGTGAGTCAGGAGTACATTAATGGCGTGCTTGCTTTTAGAAGAGCCACCGAGCAGGATATATTGAAGAAGGGGATAAAATTTATGTACTGTCCATGCATTGATTACGGTAATCTGAAGATGTTTAACAACCCGGCGCAGATCGAAGCGCACTTGATTTGAAGGGGTTTCAAAAAAGGGTATACATGTTGGACCAGTCACGGTGAAGAGAAGATTACACATGAAGTTAATAATGACGGCATCGCCGAGGAAGTCAACGATATGCCGGATGTGGACTGTGCTTTTGATGAGGATAGGTGGCACGATGACAATCTGAATTAGATGCTACGCGATGTAGAAGAGAACTATAGTGAGAGAGAGTTTTGTAAATTTGAGGGCTTAATGGAGGACTCGGTCAGACCTTTGTTCCCTGGCTGCAAGCCGGAATACACAAGGTTGTCAACCGTGCTTGAACTGCTGAAATTGGAGGCAAGCAATGGTTGGTCCGATAAGAGTTTCACGACGTTGTTAGGTCTCCTAGCGGACATCCTTCCAGAGGGAAACGTGTTGCCCAACACCACCTACCAAGCAAAGAAGGTTCTTTGTCCATTGGGAATGGAAGTAGAAAGAATACATGCATGTCCGAATGATTGTATCCTCTACCGTAAAGAGTATGTAGACATGCATGTATGTCCCGTGTGCAAAGCATCCCGATACAAGCGCAAGAATACTGCTAAGGTGAAGCAAGGACCTCCTGCTAAGATGTTGTGGTATCTGCCTGTGATCCCACATTTGAAGCATTCATTTGCGAACCCAAAGGAGGCAAGATTGCTGCGTTGGCACTCGGAGGAGCGTAAGAGAGATGGAAAGCTAAGACACCCTGCTGATTCTGCCCAGTGGAGAAACTTCGAACGGAGCTTCAAAAAGTTCGATGCGGAATTGAGGAACATAAGGTTAGGGTTGAGTACAGATGGAATGAATCCTTTCAGTAACATGAGTAGCTGACATAGCACTGCTCGTGAATCCATGTATGTACAACCTTCCTCCTTGGCCGTGTATGAAGCGGAAGTACATTTTGATGTCACTACTTATTCAAGGGCGAAGCAACCACGGGAATGATATTGATGTGTACCTAGCACCATTCTTTGAAAGATCTTATGACTTTGTGGAACTAAGGGTGGGTATGGGATGCGTACAAATGAGAGAACTTCACTTTACGCGCCATGTTGTTCTATACCATCAATGATTTTCCTACCCTTGGTAACCTGTCGGGCTTCAGAACAAAAGGAGCCAAAGCCCGTCCGCACTGTTTAGATGCTACAGAGAGTGCATGGCTGAACAACTCGTTCAAAACTGTGTATATGTGTCACCGTAGGTTCCTTCCCAGGATTCACCCATACCACAAGATGAAGAAACAATTCGACAGAAATAAGGAGGACGGTTCAGCTCCAAGGGCTTTTAGAGGGAAAGAGGTCTATGATATGGTAAAGGATATCGGTGTTGTGCTTGGGAAGGGTCGTAAATTAAGAACTTGTCAGAAGAACATCTGGAAGAAGCGGTCAATTTTTTGGGACTTGCCTTATTGGGAGCACTTAGAAGTTCACCACTGCATCGATGTCATGCACGTGGAGAAGAATGTATGTGATAGCTTGATTGGTCTCTTACTAAACATTAGTGGCAAAATAAAGGATGATGTTAACGCACGGCGTGACTTGGTTGATATGAACATAAGGTCCGAGTTAGCACCGAAAGAGACCGATAAAGGACGAACGTACTAGCTTGCTACACTCTGTCCAAGGCCGAGAGAAATGCACTGTGCCAAAGCTTGCATGGTGTGAAAGTCCCGTCTGGTTACTCTGCTAACATTAAGAAACTTGTTTCTATGGAAGATTTAAAATTAATTGGTATGAAGTCTCATGATTGTTATGTGCCGATGACACAAATACTTCTGTTGTAATTAGGAGTATCTTGTCAACAAGGTCCGAGTGGCAATCTTAAGGTCATGTTATTTCTTTAACTCAATTGCTCGAAGGTTATTGATCCCCAAGGACTAGATGCTCTGCAGTCGAGGTGGTGATGACTCTATGTCATCTTGAGATATATTTCCTCCATCATTTTTCGATATCATGGTCCATCTCATTGTTCACCTTGTGAAAGAGATAAAGATATATGCCCTATGTTCCTAGGTCATATGTACCCGCTCGAGAGGTACATGGAATTCTCAAGTCCTACACGACGGACTCGATCTCGACCGAGGGCGATCATCGAAGGTTATGCAACCGAAGAGGTCACCGAAGTTCTCGCTGACTACATGGCTCGTGGAACCGATAGGTGTGCCTCTATCTCGTCATGAGGGGAGACGGATGGTATTGGGACCATTGGAAGGAAATCAATCACTCCCGATCTGGATACGTGTCACATCCTCAACTTAATAAAGAGAATTATTGTGCATATCATTAGCATGCATCATGATTTCTAGCATTTACATTATATATTGCACTTGGAAAATCTGGAAAGAGATTAAAACATATATTGTAAATGGAACTCCAAAAGAAAACAGGAACAAAACTCTATGAACATCCTCTCGAAATAATTTATTCAAATACTATATTAATTATCTTGGATGAATATAATTTTTCCTAAATTGTTGGGACAGGTTTAAACCCTATTAAAATTCAAACAAAATTATATGACCTAGCTTAAGTTTGAATTTGTAAAATACAAATTATATCATGAATAGTGTGTTATTATAATTTTTATGAACACTAGACTATCCCAGGAACCTCTGGAAATTATTTTAGAATTTTTGGAATTTTATTTATATTTATAAGGCCTTGGTCAAAGTGGAGAAAACAATTTTAATCCTAGTCAAACCCTAAAACCCAAACTGGTCAAGTACTGTTCCTCGGGCTCGAGTCCGACGCAGCAACCCGGCTCAGCCCAACCGTCTAGATGCACCATTGCATGCAAGCCTTGGATCAAAGATCGGTGGCCTAGATCGTCACACCCTTTAGCAGCTCAAAACCCTCTTGAGATCTCACCGATAGATCTCGACAAACGGTATACGTGGAGCCACGTTGTCTCTAGTTTACTCCCCGCACCTTGAGTCACTATCGACGGGCCCGCCTGTCGCCCCTGCTTTCTCCAACGGCAAAAGGGCCACAGGTTTAGCCCACACGCCACGAATCTCTTCTACGACCGAGTCCCGCTACTCCACCGCCTAATTTGACCTATGCCGAGCTTCCTCTCAGACACCGCACCCACTCCCTCGGCTTCTCAAGTTAAGACCCTTCGCACCCTCTCCTTCTCTCTCACTTCTCCTCTGCTGACCGAGGAGAGGGAGGCCGGCTTGAGCTAAACTCCTGCAAGCTTCTTCCGCATGGTGGCCCTGCTGCATGCTCCATGCCTTCTCCATTTTATCTAATCTTAGTTCTTCGCTTGCCTTGTAGCTCTAGTGTATTCTTCGTGCTCTCTGGAACTCTAGAGCACGCACCCGAGAGCCTCACCTTGCCATATTCTTCTCTGGTAAGGTTCTTGTTAAATCTTGCGTGTCATGTTGTGCCATTTAGCATAATAATGGAAACCCCTCAATCAATTTCATGATTGCTTCACAGGAAGTGTCGAATTTTGGATTTCCTCTTTTGTCGGCCGCCAACATCGCTTGTCTTCTCCAGCTCAGGCTGGTAAGCCATTGTCGATTTAAGTGTGCCTACATCTTATCCTAGATTTGCTTGAGCTAACCCGAGCACCCATTGTGCTCCCTTTTGCTCAGAGCACCTTATTTGCTTGAAGCCGTCGCCGCCATTGCCGCCTTCTTTAGCTCCCGCCAAGCCCCGCAACCCCCAAGCTTCCCAAGCCCTCCTCACCTTTTAGGTAACACTCTAATAGTCCCTAGGACCTTGGCACATGCTTAGATAGCGCCATGAGCTTCATATCGCTGTTGTCAAGTTTCCAAGATTTTGTACCGCCGCCGCCGCTTGCTAGGCGCCGCAGATGAGTCAAGACCGCCGTTGAGATTGTTACCACTGGTGCGCAATATTATTGCACACTGGCATGGCGTGGCATCGCCGCCGTGGAAGACAATGGCCGGCAGTCGCCGAACCGCACGGAACGAAATTTCGTTGTCGGTTTGAGTAGATCAGACGATGATTAGGTTTTAATTACAATCATTATCTTTAAACGATGTCTTAACGCATTAATAAGTCTTTTACATGTGGGCCCCAGGCACGGAAACCAACACCGTGATATAATTCAAACACCCACTGTGTGGACCTAAGTAATTAAGCACGTCTTGTGCATTTAAACGAACGCAGATAACTTGGATCTTTTGGACCTTTGGATTAGAAATCAACGGCTTGGATCGATTGGGGACGTTCGACCGCTTTGAACTCGCCGCGAACCGAGCCGCGATGTAAAATGAACGGTCGCGATTAGATGGAACGTTCGACCACTTCGAACTCGCCTGTGGTTGTGAACCGTTGATCTTAATCCAATGGCTCGCGATCGTAGTCTTTGAATCGCAGACTTGCGTGTGCTGATGGGCACGACAACGCGGCCCATTGGTCAACACCTGCTGGTGCGTGGAGTCTTATTGTGCGCGGGCCCCATTTGTCGTTGTCATGGCATAGCTGGCTACCAAGAAGAAAAGTTTAAATACTTTATAAAATCCGAGAAGAGATTATTTTGCACACTGTAAAATATGTGTAACTTCAAAAATGTATAACTAATTTATCTTAACTCCAAAAGAGATTAAACCACTTCTGATATTTTTCATTTTAGATGAACTCTATATTAAAATTGGTTTCAACCATGCCACTGTACCAGAGAGTATTATTTTGGAAAATGGTGTATAAAGTACATTATCTTTACAAAGTAAAAAGCTGATAACTTTAGAAATTTGTAACTAAATCATGAAAATCCCAAATGGGGCAAACTCAACTATTCTGGCCTTGTAATAATATTCCCTATTTATCCTTATAATCCTTGTACCCTCCACTGCTATACAAAATTTGACCTCATAATTAAATTACTCAAAGAGAGCATATTGAAAGCTGAAAATTCAAATCGTAATAACTCTCACATGCTAACTCCAAATGAGATAATTCTTTCACCTAAATTCATCTAAAATCATGATTTAGCTACTGTAGAAAAATCATGCATTTTTGAGCATTTTGCATTTTTGAGTATTTCTCGATGCTTATTCGATATTATATTTATCTAGATACTGAGCCTATCGATATTGACTTATACGCTATTGAAGAAGAGCAACTGAGTTACCAGCAAGGCAAGCATCATTTTAAATTTCTTTTGCATCATATTTGATCCCAGTTTTGTCAAGTTAGTGCAATGATAGTTGCTTGCATGCTATTTTTGATAATGTCGCTATTTTTGTGATGTGTAGAATAGCTATATCCCACTCTTTGAGGTTTATCTTGAATCATGAATAACTCCAGTACCACATGCTTAAGATAGGATTGTGTGAATTATATGGTTCGAGTTGCTTAGCCATGCAAGTCTAGAAACGGTAGTTGATTGTCGGGAGTAACCCGACAATTATGGGATAAACACAACTATCTTTATATGCTTTTGTTTCAGATCTTCATATCTATTTTATGAGCTAAATTTTGTCATTTTAGATGAGCTTTTGGTCTAGACAAGTGATGGTTAGTGATGGTGTCTTTGTACACGAGATTTGGGTAAGTGGTTGATTTGTCTGGACAGTTAAGGACCGAACTTTGGGTACCTACGGTTCAAGCAAAACTCGTGCTATCACACGCGGTGTATGGGCACTGCTTAGTTAAGTAAGGGGTTGGTATTGTTGAGTTGATGACTGGTGGTGTGAGGGCGTATACGTGTTCCATCGCATATACGTTCCATAAGGGTACCGATTGCAATTCTTTTAGCAAGGGTGCACCCTATTTAAGCTTTATTAATTGTATCGGTATTTCGGCACAACTTACGTGCTCGTTTAGTTGTAGGTGGGTAGCCTACACTTAAATGGGGTTACGTCGCGTATGGGTGAGGCAACTCAATGATATCAACTTGCTGAAAAATACTAAGTCTTGGTTTATCTTACGGCATACCATAGGAAGTATGCTATATTAGGAGGCATCCGGAGGATTATGGGCTAATCAAGTCGTGGGTAAAGTAGTACACCCCTGCAGGGTATAAATCTATTCAATAGCCGTGTCCGCGTTATGGATGACCGCTTGAGTTTGTGGCTGCTTATCGTTAGACTTGGAATTAAAATTGTGGTATAACTTGGTATTGTCATGAATGGGATGTTCATGATTGTTGTTGTATCAAAGTGGATAGCCACTTTGGTATTTGGATGATTCATTTGTTATTCAATTTACTACTTATTCACATGCTTTACTTCTACTTCAAATCTGATTTTGAAATGGCACTTGAAAAACTAGTATGTGTAGGTTGTAAATTGTTGCGTCTCTTTTGCAAAACTAAGCCAATATGAGCCATCCTTTGTAATAACCTCTAGCATACTAATTTGTATTTGTGTAAGACTTGCGAGTACCTTTGTACTCAACCCGGTTGCTACAATTTCAGGTGAGGAAGTGTATGAGCCCGTTGAGTTTGTTAGTGCCGATATTGGCGACGCTAATGAGTAATGCTATCATTTAACTCCCAGTCGGTTGCCGATGGGTTATGGGGCATACCATGCTGGATATTTTGGTTTATTTACTTGCTTCCGCTGCTACTTAATACTCTTATTTGAATTTGGCCGGTCGGCCGTTTGTAATGGATGTAAACTTTAACTATTACGTTGTATGTCTTTTGAACTATCTATGTATGTTGTTGTATGGATGTGATCAACGTTGTATAAGGGTATGAGCATATTGGTCGCTGATCTTGGGAGCCAATATGATTGCATACTCGCTGTTCATGGCTTCCTATTTAACTCACTAAGTGTAGTGCTTGACTTGTTAGAGAACCGACAATCATGTAGTGCTCACTGGGAGCAAACAAGCATGATCGTCGGGGCTCTAGTTTGTAGTTGCCTTTCACTTGGATTGAGTTAAGTTGGAATCCATTTACTTGAGGCCCTAGAGTTATGTCCTTAAGACCATGCTTAGTCTCGGTCTTATTGAGATAACCCGGGGGTCCTCACAAATACAGTATCGAGCCATACTGACCGTGAGGTTAGAGATAGCATGGGCGTTAAGTTTAGCAAGTCTCTTGGTCAAAATATGTTCAAGTTATCAAAATTACCTTGAAATGTTTAAGTTAGGGATATCTTTTATTCCTCATCTATCTTAGAATCATTTCTTACCTTATTCTGGTTTTGATTTACAAAACTAACTTACCTTGTCCTTCTTGTCTCTTAGATGAATCCTCAATACCTTGTTTGGGAGACTCAAGCTGAGAATGTGGGAGGATACCCGAGTTACTACGAGACATGATGTGGAGGCCAACTTCACCTACCAAACGACGACTCCATCTATCGACGAGACCGAGGGCCGTGAATGGAGGAGTACTCGTCAGAGTCGACATCATTGCTAAGCGTGTTCTTCGAAGCATTCCTTATCGATTTCAGGCACGAGGCACTTCTGAGGCCATGGCGCTTCAGGAAGTGGCTCGAGTGGCCATGAGTCGTCTTCGTTATGATTTGACCGAGCTGTCCCAGCCGCCCTATGACCATTTCCCCATGCAGGCGCATGCTGGGGAAGTGAGCAGGTTCGCCAGGATTCAGTTCGGGGAGGATCCCCAAGTTCGACAGTTGGCGAGGCTAGTGCACACTATGGACATGCTGCATCGTTGCACCGTGCATGAGTTGTGGGAGACGCGCGCCGCCTCATCATAGCTCAGAGCACTGTGACTTATGCATGACATGAGGCTTATTCATACTGATGTGCTGTATGGCACTAATGTGATCTCCCCTACCTTTCAAGGCCACTGCAGTATCGCCTTCCCGTAGTAGAAGGCCATCTTAATGGCATTGGATCACCTTTGCGTCTCCCTAACTTAGGGGACCCCGACGATACAGGATCCCCTGGATGTCACCTCCTTGACGAGTTTCCGGTGAACTTTGACTGTAACAATATCTAGGATGTTAGGGTAGTAAGCTCGCTGTCTTGTTATGTGTTCAGCGATGCATGTATCTTTAAAAATTCTTGTAATAGCTGTCGAACCCGGGAGCGAAGGATCCCGAATTCTCTGTGTTCATACACTAGTCCAGGATTTCTAGTGTACACAGTTAAACAAAAGTGATAATCAAAACATATCATGCACTTTATTAATAATTATTCAGAGTTTATTACAATCGGGCCTGAGGCCAAATAAAGTAAAACACAGCGGAAATAAAATAGCAGTAGTAGACCCAACGATTCGCCACAGGCAATCGTCTGGGGGAGCATGGCCTAAGCATCGATGTCCTCACCGTCTTGATAGAGGTCTTCTCCTGAATAAAGATTATTCAGAAGAGTAAGCACTACTACCGTGCTTGCAAGTTACACCCAGTAAGTATGTGATTGAATGCATGCATAAAGTGAGCAAAGGGTATTGGCAGGGTTTATTTGCAAAAGACAGCATTTTCAGTTTAAATACTCTTAGTAATTTCCAAGGCCATTTTTAGAATTTAATAAGATCAAAATCATATTTCGATTTCTCAATGTCAAGTGTAGGATGAACCTCCATACACAAATGGTGAAGGACTACCCCCCTTACACCAGGCTTCTGCCCAAACCCATTTTCATAAACCAGGTGATAAAGTCTTTTCAAACAAAACCAGAGACTAACTTTGAGTGGCTTCTGTTAAGCATGTCCATGACCGTGGACACGGCTATTCGAATAGATTAATACTCTGCAGAGTTGGTACAGCTTTACCCACAAGAGATAGTTTGCTTATTATGTCGGCCAATACACGCTTCCGTAGGCGTGCGACTAAGCAGCTATCACGAGGCCTTTACCCTACATTATTTCAACATAATTATGCCCGCTAAGGTTTCGTAATCGAAGGCTTCACACCAAACGACTACCCCCTCTTGCGCCATGTGGGTATCATCAATAAGTCTTCACAACTCCCACATCTTTCCAAGACATAAACATGGTGAAATGATATAGCTTATTTGGCCAAGTCTGTCCCATTCGCACTTGTGGTGGTACTAGTTTGGCTTAACATCCGCGTCTGCAGACCGTCCTTACATGATCGGGCGACTTCCAAAACAAACCACAGGTCTCAACCATTATTTGTATTGAGCCCGTGCATGAACTTGCACCCACCAACAATCCAATTCACCCAAGTCTAAACCAATTTCATTTATTTTTCTTTGGTAAAACATTTTCCAAACATCTATGGTAAAAGCAATACCATAGATTCATTTTAAAAACATCTTTGTATTTTGGCAAAATTCCCCAAATCATCTTTTGGTCTAAGCAATGACTAAGCATAATTATCTCAATTATTTTACTAAGGTGACAAGGCATGACATTCCAAGCATCAAGATTGGCCATACGAAGGAATTGGCATAACTAGGAATTAAAATAGGAATTTAAAATAACTTGAATAAAACTATGCATGCAATAATAACTTTAAAAACAGAATTAATTAACTTTGAAATACTGGGATCGAGATGGTCAAGAATGTAACTTGCCTTCGTTGAAGTCTTGAGATTCTAAACCCTCTGAAAGATCTACCTCTCTGGAATCGTCAAAGTCTATACGCGAAAGTACGACAAATTCAAATAAAACTCAAATAAATCCAAAATGACAGATCAAACTAACTCCAAATGAAATAATTTTATTTTATTTAGCTAGATAATAATTTTCTAAGATTTTAGCAATTTGAATCACTCAATTTGAAGTTGAGGTTCAAAAGATATGAATTTTACAAGTCTTAGCCTAAATCGATATTTAAAAGAATTTCTAAATTTAAATACAAATTCAAAATAGCTTCAAATTAAATAATTTTTGTTTAGTTGGCTAGATAATGATTTTATATGAATTTAGAAATTTAAAACACCCAATTTGGAGATTGGATGCAAAAGTTATGACCTTTACAAATTTTAAACCTAAATCTGCAATTTAAATGAATTTCCCGATTTATTTTTCTAAAGGAAAATCCCTTTAATGCGCAAGGCTGACGTCAGCCCTGAGAATTTGGGGATTTAAATGAAATAAAATTAATTTCTGACGTGTGGGCCCCATCGCATGCTGATCGGACGTCATCGACAAGCGGGCCCCACTCTGCCGGTAGGGTCATGCATAATGCCAGCGCGGTGAGGTGGCACCACGTGGGTAGCCACGTCGGCCCAAAGGGGTGAGGTGGCGTCGCGTTGGCGCCTACGTGGCCGAGCCACGTCGGCCCGAGGCCGGCGACGCTCCGGCGAGAGGCTCGCCGGCGTTCTACGCCACGGCGAGTTGCGCGAGTGGTACCAACAGAGAGAGAGTGAGACGGCGAACCTAGTGACTACCTCGGATCTAGCAGCGCGGGCTGAAGGTCGTCGGTGGTGAGGTTTGGCGGTGAGAAGCTTCGGTCGTCGTTGAAGTAGGTGCTCCCGAGGTCCTCCAGCGACGTGAGTTGGTGCTCCGGCTTCGCAATGTCGAGGCGGTGCCGTAGATGTGGTCGGCGGGGACGACGGCACCAGAATTGGAGAAGGAATGTAGGTTCACCTTCGGCAAGGAAACTCGAAATTAGGGCGCTACGGAGAAAGAGGTGAGATGTGGGTGGCGGCGTTGAGGTGTGGGGAGAGGGGCGCACCCGGGGCTCTATTTATAGGAGCGAGGGCGTGGCCAGAGCTTCGTGCGGCACACGGTGACCGTGCGGCGATGGCGGCGGTGATTAAGGGATTTGCGACGAGGGAAAGGAAAGATAGGGTCGTGTCGGGGGCGGAGGGAATCAAGAAATTTAAAGCGCCGCATAATCGAGGAGATGCGCGGATTCAATCACAGTATGGAAGGTTTTTGAATTGCTTCAATGGCGGACGCCTGACGTGGGAAAGGAAAGCAGCGCGAGGAAGAAGGAAGGCTCGGGGACGATGCATCATGGCGGCCCCACTTGTCAGTGTCAGCGGAGAAAGGAAAGGAGAGGGTGCACCTCGGCCACCCGATCGTGATCTGACGTGAGAGGATTAAAAAGCAAGCGGGCCGTCTTGCGCAGTGTGAAGAATGGGCCGGCCAAAATCGGCCCTTTTACTGTTGAGGGATTTTCTTTGATTTTCCAATTGTTTTAATCCTGATAATTCAAAGAGGCTTTAGAAAATAGCAAATAGATTCCAAAAATTCTAGAAAAATTCACAGAAATTCCTAGAATCATTTTGGACCTAAATGAAATAATTTCAACTTAAACTTGGTAATAGTTTTTGTAATTAAATTTGTTTTAGCTTTAAGGTTATTAAGGAAAGCTTTAAGAAAATTCAGAAAATCCACCAAAATAAATAAGTTTTAAATTTTCTTAGAAATTGAAATTTTGGGCTGTTACAATAGCCTAGTAATTGTTGGAACTTCTGTGTTATTTGCAAGAACTTTTATTCCGAGCAGTTACCATTCGCCTTTGGGCTAATCAATGTAATGTTGTGCAGTAACTTTATGAATGGTTTTATTGGATCTTGTACTGGCCTTAGTGCCTTGGTACCCTATTGGTCTTATGTTCTTGCGTATTTTTGTGTATTGATCATTATGCATGCTTATGTATGACTTATTAAATTTAGCTAACCATCCATGTCACTACAAGATGACAGGTCCCAACACCCGCTCGAGAGCGCAGCGTGATGGGGGTTCTCCACCCTTAGAACCGCGTTCAACTGCTTTGGGTGAATCTTCTCACCAGCATCATCAGCAGGGTCGCACACCCGAGGAGACACTTCCACCGCCCCCTACCATGGCGGAAGTGTTGGCTCAAATAGAGAGGAACCGTATGGACTAGACCAGGATCCTTGAGGCTATCGCTCGCAACACCTCTCCTGCTCCTGCAGCAGCAGGGGGAGGTGGAAATCATAGAGCTCACGGAGGTCTCGCTGACTTTCAACGAACTAACCCTCCCACCTTTGCGGGCACTGAGGACCCAATGGAGGCCGAAGATTGGCTGCAGGACATTGAGAAGAAGCTAGCTATTGCTTAGTGCACAGGCGTTGAGAAGGTGCTCTTTGCCAGCTATCAGCTGGAGGGCGCTGCCAGCGCATGGTGGGACAACTTTTCCGCCATGCAACTCGACGGAGACGTTCCTTCATGGAACGAATTTCGCACAGCTTTCAGGGAGGCCCATATTCCTGATGGGGTCATGTCCATCAAGCAGCAGCAGTTTCTTGCTTTGAAGCAAGAAAAGAAGATCACATGAGCATCTTCACGAAGTTCAACCTCATTGGCTCATTATGCACCGATGATGTCTCCACGGCGCTTGCCGCCAAAGCCGCTTTCATGAACGGCTTGATCGAGGAGATGCAAATTAGCTCTAGCAGACATGACTTCAAGAACTTCCAAAGACATGGTGAACAAGGCCATAGTGGTGGAGCACAAGAGTGCAGTAGAGGAGTCCAAGAAGAGGAAGAAGTCATTTCAGGCATGCGATTAGCTATAGCTTTTCCCAAGCAATAAGACCGACCGCCGCCCCAGTATCTCGTTATCAGCTCGGTGCCATCGAGGACTTCCTTTACTCCACGTGCTTTTTCCAGTGGCACAGCGTATAATGGGGGTAAGAAGCCCCAAAATAGCAGCCCCTACAGCCCAATGTCACTTTCTTTTCATCCGTGGTCGCCAGGCCACTATGCGAGATAAGTGCCTCGCCAAGGCCGAGGATGCCTCGACTTACTGAGCTCCTACACCTTCAGTTGTGGACTGACCTTCACCACCTCCGAGGGCAGCATCTACCCTCCTCAGGTCCCTTGCACGGGTCGAAGTCAACCACGCTACTACCGAGGAGGCAAGCGGCGCCCGGACGTCAGTTTTGGGTACACTTTTGTTAATTCTTGTCCAAGATCAGTTTTATTTGATTCAGAGTATCTCATTCATTCATAAAAAGGAATATGCTGCACTTAATCAATTTAAGATAGTTAAGCTTCAGCCACCTTTTCAAATTAGTCATAGGATCGGTTTTCCAAACCGATCAAGTCTGCCGAGACGTGAAGGTGGAAATTCATAAGAATGACTTCTGGCTAATTTAATTGTGATAAATTCAGTGGGTATCGATGTGATTTTAGGGATGGATTGGCTGTCCAAAATCGAAAGATCGATTGTGCTCAACGGTCTATTTCTACCACAAGTGATGACGGCAGCCTAGTGGTCTTTACCCCTTTAGTGGGCTTATCCACATCTTTGTGCCTTGGAAGCTAGTACCTCTATTGAATTGGAGGAGGTACCAGTGGGTGGCGCGTAATATCCAGATGTTTTTCCGGAAGAACTCCCGTGCATGCCCCCGATCGTGAAGTTGAATTCGTCATCGAGCTTGCACCCTGCACAGCGCCAATTTCAAACGGCCAGATCGGATGCCTCCTAATGAGTTGGTGGAATTGAAAGCACAACTCAAAGGACTTCAGGATAAAGGGATTCATTAGGCCGAGCTCCTGCGCCTTGGGGATGTCCGGCTATCTTTGTCAAGAAGAAAGATAAGAGTTTACGGATGTGTGTCGACTCTTGTCAGATTAAGCGAGGTCCTTTATCAAGAACAAATATCCGCTACCAAGGATAGATGATTTGTTTGATCAATTGAATGGAGCCAAGTTTTTCTCCAAGGTTGACTTGAGGTTGGGCTACCATCAAATCAAGGTCGAGCGAAGACATACCGAAGACAACGTTTCTCCACTCGTTACGGTCATGCATGCAGATACCTCTGTCATGTCATGCCGGATTGGCGAATGCTCCGACATACTTCATGAACCTCATGAATTCAGTTTTCATGGAGTACTTAGATAAGTTTGTCATCGTGTTCATCGATGATATCATATCTACTCAAATCTTGATGAGAACACGACAAGCATCTGCGACTTGTGTTGGAAAAGCTTGACAACATCAACTCTATGCAAAGTTCAAGAAATCACGAGTTACGGCCCGGAAGTTAGTTTCTTGGGTCATATCCTATCCAAGGGTGGTGTCGCTGTTGATCCAAGTAAAGTGAAAGATGTGCTTGGCTGAAACAACCCAAGAGCGCCACAGAGCATTTGTAGTTTTCTTGGACTTGCGGGATACTACGCGGAGTTCATTGAGGATTTCTCCAAGATCATGCGACCAATGACCCAATTGTTAAAGAAGGAGAAGAAGTTTAAATGGTCCACGGAATGTGAGGAAAGCTTTCACACCGAGAGATCTTGACCAAAGCTCCGAGTGCTCATCATCACGATATTCATAAGAGCTTGATATTTATGTGATGCATCTCGCCACGGGCTCGGTTTGTGTGTTTATGCAAGAGGGCCAATGGTGGCGTATCTTGTCGAACAATTGAGACCTCATGAAGCTAATTATCCCACGCATGACTTGGAGCTGCGGTTGTGGTTCATGCTTTGAAGATTTGGCGGCATTACCTCATTGGTAATGAATTCGCGAGGTTTACACCGACCACAAGAGTCTTAAATATATTTTCACCCAAGCCGATCTGAACTTGAGGCAAAGAAGGTGGCTTGAGTTGATCAAGGACTATGATATGGGACTTCATTATCACCCGGGAAAGCTAATGTGGTGGCTTATGCTTTAGCGAAAATCTCAATGCAACTGCTTGTCGATAACTCCATTTTCGATGGGGTTGTGTCGCCATGCAAATCTGCTTGCGCACCTAGAGATAATTGAAGAAGTTCTTTCGCTGCCCTAAGTGTGAATTTTACACTTGAGGACCAGATTAGAGAAGCCCAAAAGACTGATATGGAAGTAGCAAAGACCAGGGAGGAAATGAAGAAAGGCAAGCCAAATGCTTCAAAGAAGATGCACATGGTGCACTTTGTTTCGAAACCACTTGGTAGTACCATTTGATCGCAACTTGAGAGAGCTAATTCTCAAAGAGGCTCATGACTCCAAGTTCTCTATTCACCCGGTAGTACCAAGATGTACCAAGATTTGAAAAAGCGGCTTTGGTGGAGTCAAATGAAATGACAGATCGCTCAATATGTTGCTTAGGGTGTGATGTATGCCAAAGAGTCAAAATTTGAGCATTAGAAGCGGCCAGGTACTCTACAACCCCTGCCCATTCCCAAGTGGAAATGGGAAGAGGTTGGCATGGATTTTTATCACCGACCTTCCAAGGACACAAAGTGGGTCCGATTCCATATGGGTGATTATCGATCGCTCGACAAAGGTTGCCTCACTTTATTCCTGTCAAGACCACCTCTAGTGGAGACAAGTTAAGAGTAAGCTTTATATTTCAAGAATTGTTTGTCTCCATGGTGTCCCGGAAGTGATCGTGTCCAGATAGAGGCCCTCAATTCACATCCTATTTTTGGGGATGCCTTCATAAAGCAATGGGGACCAGTCTATCTTTCAACTCAGCTTACCACCCATAAGCAGATGGACAAAGCAAAAGGTAAATCAGATTTTAGAAGACCTTCTCAGAGCTTGTGTGCTGTCTTATAGCAAGAATTGGGAGAAATGCTTAACTTTTGCAGTAGTTCTCCTACAACAATAGCTTCCAATCAAGTATAGAGATGTCACCCTTCGAGGCATTATATGGGAGAGCTTGTAGGACACCTTTGAACTGGTCGGTCGACGTGTGAGACCATTTTATGGTCCAACCTTGGTGGAGGATGCGGAAGAAACAGTTCGTGTTATCCGCGGCATCGACTTGACGACTCAATCTCGCCGAAGTCCTATGCTGCGTCGTCGTTGTGGGAATTGAGTTTCGAAGTTAATGATCATGTCTATCTTAAAGTCTCTCCAATGAAAGGAATGCATCGTTTCCAAGTCAAAGGCAAATTGGCACCTCGTTACATCGGACCATTCCATATCCTAGCAAAAGTGGGATCGGTGGCCTATCAATTGGAATTGCCATCATCGCTATCAGATATTCATGATGTGTTCCATGTTTCTCAATTGAAGAAATGTCTTCGTGTCCCAACCGGCCACCGAGTTAGGAGAACTTCGACTTGCTGACTCGATCTTTTCTATTAGGGCGTCCTATTAGCGTTCTCGAAGAAACCAAACGCAAGAAAAGGAATCGCAATATCAAGTTAGTCAAAGTGCAATGGAGTAATCATAATGAAGATGAAGCTACATGGGAGCGTGAGGATCAATTCCCATAAGTCTATCGAGACCTTTTCCTTGAATTGTCTTACGTGATCAAGAAAGGCAAGGTTAAACAAAGCAATGGTAAGAAAAATGTTATAATTTATTTATAACCTTGTGAAGTATCTTAGCACTATCTTTAAAGGAAATCAAAACAACAGATCTTTGAAATTCATAGAACCTTTCCATCCAACTTCCACCCTACTCGATCTCGGGGATGAGATCTTTTGTAAGGGGGGAGGTTTGTCACATCCTCAACTTAATAAAGATAATTATTGTGCATATCATTAGCATGCATCATGATTTCTAGCATTTACATTATATATTGTACTTGAAAAATCAGTGAAAGAGATTAAAACATATATTGTAAATGGAACTCCAAAAAGAAAACGAGAACAAAACTCTATGAACATCCTCTGGAAATAATTTATTCAAATACTATATTAATTATCTTGGATGAGTATAATTTTTTTCTAAATTGTTGGGAAAGGTTTAAACCCTATTAAAATTGAAACAAAATTATATGACCTAGCTTAAGTTTGAATTTGTAAAATACAAATTATATCATGAACAGTGTGTTATTATAATTTTTATGAACACTAGACTATCCCAGGAACCTCTGGAAATTATTTCAGAATTTTTGAATTTTATTTATATTTATAAGGCCTTGGTCAAAGTGGAGAAAACAATTTTAATCCTAGTCAAACCCTAAAACCCAAACTGGTCAAGTACTATTCCTCGGGCTCGAGTCCGATCTTGCAGTGCGCTGGCTCGGCCAACCATCTAGATGCACCATCGTATGCAACCCTTGGATCAAAGATCGGCGGCCTGATCGTCACACCCTTTAGTAGTTCAAACCCCTCTTCAGATCTCGGCCGATAGATCCTCGATCAAAGCGGTATCACGTGGAGCCCACGTCACCCTTAGTTTACTCCCTCGCGCCTTGAGTCACTCAACAAGCCGCAGGCCCGCCTGTCGATCCTGTCTTCTCCAGCGGGTAGGTCTTGCTGCTTGCAAACCGACCTCCACGCGCTGACATGATCTCTTCCTATGCTGCCCAGTCCCGCTACTCCACCGCCTAATTTGACCTATCCCTGAGGCTTCCTCTCTGTCACCGCACTCCACTCCCTCGGCTTCTGGGTTAAGACCCTTCGCACTCTCCTTTCTCTCACTCTCCTCTCAAGGACCGAGGAGAGGAGGTCGCTTTGAACTAAACTCTCGGGTAAGCTTTTTCCGCATGGTGGCTCCTCAGCTTGCATGCTCCATGCCTTTCTCCATTTTATCTAATCTTAGTTCTTCGTTTGCCTTGTAGCTCTGGTGTATTTTCTTCGTGCTCTGCGGAACCTAGAGCATCGCACCGAGAGCCCCACCTTGCCATATTCTTCTCTCGTAAGGTTCTTGTTAAATCTTAAAGGCGTCATGTTGTGCCGATTAGCATAATAATGGAAACCCTCAATCAATTTCATGATTGCTTCACGAGGAAGTGTCGGATTTTGGATTTCCTCTTTTGTTTGCCGCCAACATCGTCGGTCTTCTCCAAATTTCAGTTTGGTAAGCCATTGTCCATTTAAGTGTGCCTACATCTTGTCCTAGATTTGCTTGAGCTAACCCGAAAGCACCCATTGTGCTCCCCTTTGCTCGTAGCACCTTATTTGCTTGAAGCATGCACGCCTTGTCGTCTTCTTGACTCGGCAGCTCACACCCAATCCCCAAGCTTCCCAAGCCCCCTCCTTAGCTTAGGTAACACTCTAATAGTCCCTAGGACCTTGGCACATGCTTAGATAGCGCCAGCGGAGACTTCATATCACTGTTGTCAAGTTTCCGATATTTTGTACTGTGCTTCGCCTGCCTTGACCCGCTGCACGATGTCAAGACTGCCATGGATTGAGATTGCCACCTTGGAGTGCGCAATATTATTGCGCACTGGGCATGGTTGCGTAACGCAGCGTCAGCCAGTGGCGCCTGTGCCGTGAAGTCGTCGAGAGAACCGCACGGAGCGAAATTTCGTTGTCGGTTTGAGGCAAGAGACTATAGTCGGCGATTAGGTTTTAATTACAATCATTATCTTTTAAGCGATGTCTTAACGACATTAAGTCTTTTACATGTGGGCCCCATTACGCGAAAAACAACACCGTATATAATTCAAACACCCACTTCGTGTGGACCCAAGTAATTAAGCGCGTCGTGCATTTAAGCGACAGCAGTATAATCTTGGATCTTTTTGGACCTTTGGATTAGAAATCAGCGGCTTGGATCGATTGGGGACGTTCGGACCGCTTGAACTCGCCGTGAATGAAAGCCGTGCGTATGTAAAATGAGCGATGCGCTATTGGATGGAGCGTTGGACCACTCCAAACTCACCCGTCGGTACAGAACCGTTGGATCTTAATCCAACGGCTCATGATCGTAGTCTCTTTGAATCACATGCTTGGCGTGTCTTGCTGATGGCCTGTGACAACAGCGGGCCTATTAGTCAATTACTGCAGGTGCGTGGGTGTCTTATTGCGCGTAATGCGGCCCCATTTATCGATGTCGATGGCATAGCCGCTACCAGTAAGAAAAGTTTAAATACTTTATAAAATCCGAGAAGAGATTATTTTGCACACTTGTAAAATATGTGTAACTTCAAAAATGTATAACTAATTCATCTTAACTCCAAAAGAGATGAAACCACTTCGATATTTTTCATTTTAGATGAACTTTATATTAAAATTGGTTTCAACCATGCCTCTATACCAGAGAGTATTATTTTGGAAAATGGTGTATATAAAGTACATTATCTTTACAAAGTAAAAAGTCGATAACTTTAGAAATTAAATAACTAAATCATGAAAATCCCAAATGAGGCAAACTCAACTATTCTGGCCTTGTAATAATATTCCCTATTTATCCATATAATCCTTTTTATACCTCCACTGCTCTACAAATTTTGACCTCATAATTAAATTACTCACAGAGAGCATATTGAAAGCTGAAAATTCAAATCATAATAACTCTCACATACTAAATCCAAATGAGATAATTCTTTCACCTAAATTCATCTAAAATCATGATTTAGCTACTGTAGAAAAATCATGCATTTTTGAAGCATTTTGAATTTTGAGTATTTCTCGATGCTTATTCGACATTATATTTATTTGAATACCGAGCCTATCGATATTGACTTATACGCTACTGAAGAAGAGCAGCAGAGTTACCAGCAAGGCAAGCATCATTTGAACTTTCTTTTGCATCATATTTGATCCCAGCTTTGTTAAGTTAGTGCAATGATAATTGCTTGCATGCTATTTTTTGATAATGTAGCTATTTTTGTGATGTGTAGAATAGTTATATCCCAATTGTTTTGAGGTTTATCTTGAATCTTGAATTACTCCAGTACCACATGCTTAAGATAGGATTGTGTGAAATATATTGTTTGGGTTGTTTAGCCATACAAGTCTAGAACGGTGGTTGATTGTAGGAATAACGAGCAATTATAGGATAAACACAACTATCTTTATATGCTTTTGTTTCAGATCTTCATATCTATTTTATGAGTTAAATTTTGTCATTTTAAATGAGCTTTTGGTCTGGACAAGTGATGGTTAGTGATGGTGTCTCAGTACCTAGATTTGGGTAAGTGGTTGACTTATGCAGACGATTAAGGACCGAACTTTGGGTACCCTACGGTGCAAGCAAAACTGCGTGCTATCACCTGCGATGTATGGGCCTTTGCTTAGTTAAGTAAGGGGTTGGTATTGTTGAGTTGATGACTGGTGGTGTGAGGGCGTATACGTGTTCCATCGCATATACGTTCCATAAGGGTACCGATTGCAATTCTTTTAGCGAGGGTGCACCCTATTTAAGCTTTATTAATTGTATCGGTATTCTACGGCACAACTTACGTGAATCGCTTAGTTGTAGGTGGGTAGCCTACACTTAAATGGGGTTACGCCGCATATGGGTGAGTCAACTCAATGATATCAACTTGTTGAAAAATACTAAGTCTTGGTTTACACTAGGCATACCATAGGAAGTATGCTATATTAGGAGGCATCTGGAGGCTTACTAAGCTAATCAAGTCATGTGGGTAAAATAGTACACCACGCAGGTATAAATCTATTCAATAGCCCGTGTCCATGGTTATGGACTGACCGCTTGAGTTTGTGGTACGCTTATCGTTAGACTTGGAATTAAAATTGTGGTATAACTTGGTATTGTCATGAATGGGATGTTCATGTTTGTTGTTGTATCAAAGTGGACAGCCACTTTGGTATTTGAATGATTCATTTGTTATTCAATTTACTACTTATTCACATGCTTTTACTTCTACTTCAAATCTGATTTTGAAATGGCACTTGAAAAACTAGTATGTGTAGGTTGTAAATTGT